>VZTJ01001222.1:148167-178256 GCA_013397795.1 Orthonyx spaldingii
TTTTTTTTTTTTCTTTTTCTTTCTTTTCAAACCAAACATCAGTTTGTGCTTACGTTTGGAGATATGAAGATGTGATGCCTGCTTAAAACCCACAGAAATGTAAATACAAAACTGAAATAGTTGCAGTAGTAAAGGTCAAACATTTTAAAAAGTTTAAAACATAACAAGAGCTAATACAAGGAAAAAAGAATGTCTTACCTTCCTACTTCTAAGAGATGATAAAAGCAAAACCAGAAATATCCATGAGATATAAAGAAAAGTTTAACTTTGCAACTCACAACTCAAAATTTGCAACTCACAACTTCCAAAGTATTTTTAACATGAATTATACTTAAGATGGATTCACTATCCCTATTTTTAACATTTAAACTTAGACTTCTATTTCTGAATTAGTTATGTATGAAACATTTTTAGTAGTCAGAGTTAGAAGCATGTGAGTAGGAAAGTTATTTCAGTGCCTAAACCTATAGTTAAATTTTAGCTACAAAGGGAACACTTCTGAAACCCTGTGCATGTTTGTGCCCCAGATGCATCTGGGCTCCATGTTAGAATTAAATTTGATCATTCACTATTCCTCTTTCAGTTCCAGTATTTTTATGGAAACAAGTGTCAAATGCAGGAATTGGAAGGTAGCTATTGGATGGACCAGGGCTCCCAGACGGTCACTTAGTGGATCTGGATATCAAGTCACATCCTCACATTATTGACATCAGCTGCGCATCACAAACATCATTTTGACATACCTCATAATAAACTTCTGGAAGTACCTCTCTCCATTGATTGTAAAGTCATAGAATTATAGAACGATTTATGTTGGAAAAGACCCTTAGATCATCAAGTTGAACCATTAACCCTGCACTGACATGTCCACTGTAAAAACATGTCCCTAAGAGCGACAGCTACTTATATTTTAAATACGTCCATGAATGAGGATGCAACCACTTCCCTGGGCAGCCTATACCAATGCTCGACAACTGTTTTGGTGAACAAAATTTTCCTAATATCCAATCTAAACTTGTCCCGGCACAACTGGAGGCTATTTCTCCTTGTTAATTACTTCTTTCTTGAGAGAAGAAGCTGACCCCCACCTCAGTACAACCTCCTTTCAGGTAGCTGCAAAAAACAGTAAGGTCTCTAAGCCTCCTTTTCTAGAGTATAAACAACCTCAGGTCCTCATATGCTGCTTCTCATATGACTTTTCTCTAGAGCCTTCATCAGCTGTGAATCCAGTCTGACTAGTTCAGACTCAGAGACCTAGAAAGGTAAGCAAATACACCTTGAAATTCCCTAGATACCTTTTCTGACTGCCACATGTCTTTTATTATATCTGAAAGTCTTATACAGCTGCTGGAAGTCATCTGGAAATGTAAAAATTTATATCTAAGCTCACATTACCATCAAAATATTAGGAATCAAGAAATCAGTTGCTCCATATAGATAACTAGTCTGGCTTGAGGTACTTGGCTCCCATTTCATATTTATACCTCCTGTTGAATAAGAGCATAGTACAAACATATGTTATGGCAGATTACATACAGATAATATATTTAAGGATATATATAGGTGTACATTAATATTTGTATGATGTACATATAGTCAAATATTTTAGCTAATATTTTAGTTTAGCCAAATATTTTAGTTTTTCAAACTCTTATTAGTGAAGCGATTGCAATTACAGAATTGTAATAATAAGACATATTTCATTCTTATAATGAAGCTATGTTACATGTTTGATACCAGTAAGAGGTGTTTTGGTTACCTCAGTAACACGGGCTTCAAGACTTTCTGGGAGATACAGAAAAGAAAGCTTCACCAGTACCTGTGACAGATCAGGTCATAAATACGATTCTTCTGAAACCTGTAGTATTTCCTTGTGCTTATAATTTATGGGATCATGTTTTCAAGAAAACATAAAACGCGAAATTTCATCTTGTCGACAAGGCTGAGTGTACAGTCAAGGGTTTCCTATATGTTTGGTTTTTTATGTTCTGGATCCATCAACATGTTTTCTGAATATAACTGACAATAAGGAAAGATTTAATTTCTTTTCTATGTCATTCAGACTTGAAGAAAACCCTTCCTTTGCACCAATTTCTTGGACTGTTTCCTACTGTAATTTTGTCTAGTATCTTTCCTCTTGCATTTTTACCATTCTTCTCAGCATCTATGTCTAAATATTCTCTGTAACTATTCATAGTTCCTTGCCTTTTGTAAACTCTATCCTAAATTAACAACTTTCTATGCAAATGTTTGTTTTCTAAAACAGTGGAAGTTACTAAGCCTACCACAACCCTTTCTGTATGATTGTCTTGTGAGTCACGTATCCTGTACAAAATCTATTTTAATAAACAAAAATATTGCCGGTTCTATGAGAGTATTTTATATTTCACACATCACTTCAAGAAATACCAAAATAAGGTAAAAATATATTGTCAGTTTAGGGAAACTATTTGATAATATAGGCAAAATAAAAACCTATACCCAGAATATGAGTTTGTTGCATTTTGGAGGTGTTATTAATGTTATTTTCAGCTATTTAATGGTTATTACAATAGGAAAAATATTTTTTATGGATAAACCGTATATATAGGCTTATATATAATTGTCTGTATTAAAAAATTTGGATTTTTAAGTTTCTCTGTTTTGGGAGTTTTGGTAGGTAGTTGTATTTTGGGGTTTTTGAAGAGTGTTTATTTGTTGTTTTTCTTTAAAATTTATCAGTAATTTCCTTTGTGATGCTTTCAAGTGAAACCTTGATAATAACTTTCCTTGGAGAAATTGTGCTATTTTAAAGAATGGTCTTAACAGAATTATTTCTAAGGGATAGCAATGAACACAATCTTCTCACATTACATGCCTCCACTGATAGACAAAAGTGCCTTGCATAATTCTCTGCTAGAAAGGTGCTTTTGTGGAGTTATAACATGTTTAGTGTGAGAAGATAGACATACCAAGTAGAAAAGGATTTTGAATGTATTTTAGGAATTCCATAAGCACGCCTGCTCATTTAATTTTCTGACTATTACATAAAAATTGTTTTCCAGTATGGAATACTCTGCAGATATCCATTGTTACTCTTTTGGGTAGTGCTGTTAACAAAAGCTTTTTCTCCAATAGAAAGTGTAGCTAGTCAGAACTTTGTTTATATAAATTATACACATGCAAAAACTAAGCATACAGATTTATGTTTTGTGTGACCCTTTTAACTCTCTGTACTTGCTGTTAAGTTGTATATTTTTCCATAAGAGCACTGTAACTCATAAGAAAATGACTAACACTGAAAATTCAGTTAAATCTCAAAAATAGGCATTAGTTTTGAGGCCTGGCACTCCTTTTGGGAAATCAAAGTTTTTATTGCCAGATAAATTAGTGCTTCAAAAGTATGAATACAGATGCTGCTTGCAAATTTGTCACATTCTGTCTTGCAGCAGAAAGAATTTATACTGTATATAGTAATGGAAAACAGAAAACTGCATATTTCACTAAATTGCAGCTGTGTAGGGAAGATTTATATGGTTGTTTTGTGTCAGAGAAACATATAGGTCTGTCAGTATTCACTTCAGTATTCCACACAGGACTCTGGAATTCTTATTTTAAGGTTATTTTATACTTTTTAATAGAATAAATAAAATATAGGATTTTTTGTTGAGAAAGTCATACATAATAACTGTTTATCAACGTTTTACTGCAGAAGATGACTGTAGTAATTGTGTTATTCTCACTACAGGCTTGACAGACCATATCTAAGAATTTCAGTTACAACCTATTTTCATAATTTCTAAGTGTCCACTCAGTGCAGTACTAAATGTTTTAGAGGACTTGTATATCATCCTAGGTGGGCAATCCTGGAAGAAATGCTTAGACTAAGTGACAAAGTCACAGTTTTATTTTTATTATAATCAAGTTCATTCATTTAGAGATTGAATATTCTCAGATAACTGAAAGCTGAACCCAGACGGCAAGTTTCTTTTTGCTTGCATGCCTTTACATAATGGAGTCCTACTTTTCCTTTTTTTTTTTCTTTTTTTTTTCCTTCCCCTACTGTCAATTCCCTTACAGCAAGCAGCCTTCAAAACAGGAGCTAACACTTTTTTTGCAGTTGTGAAGTATTGGATCCAATTACTCCCAGCAACAAAAAAACAGAGTTCATTTTAATAGGATTTGTAGTAAAACAAGGCATATAAAAATCAGATGCATAGGCAAAGAATTTTTCATCTTTAATCATTAAGCTACCAGTACAAATTGAGCCCTGCAGTTATTTCATTCCCAAAGGAGAACAGAGATTTAAAGAATTCAGAGGATTAAATATTTGTGTTTGAGTGAACATGCTAAGTGTTTTTGTGGCTGCTATCATTAAAACTGTATTTCAACACTTTATTTCAAATGCATAAAATACACATCCTCTCTAAATGATAGCTTGAAACTCTTACTAGATATGGGGCATTAAGGTCACCTGTGTTATATCACCATCCTTCCCACAGATTCCCCCAGTTTGTCTGGTTACTAACATATTTTTACTCTTTGTCAATACAGACAATTAAACTTAGCATTTTTCCCTCAATAGCAAAGAGCTACATACAACAATCTGTTATTTCTATGACAAAAAAAAAAAAAAGATATATGTTGCCAGACAAAAGTTTGTTCTTCCTTTGAACCCCTGAATATCAAAATATGTTCTACCCAAATTATTCAAAGTACCTTGCTTTCCCATGAGAGTGTAAACATGGAACAGGTGAAATTTTTATTATGCTACTATCAAAAAAGACTAAGAAATTAATAGCAAGATAACAAAACACCTAACCATTGTGAGAGAAAGGAGTGTCAAATACAAGGCGCCCACTTGCAATAAGCCAAATCAATGTCCTACACATAGGGTTTAACACATCTTACAGAATAAATGCTTAATGACAATGAATATCCTTTTTTTTTTTTTTTAATTTCCGCGTATTTAGTATATTTCTGTATGTAACAAAGATATACCAGGGTCTAAAATAGGTTACCGGCTCCCCAGATAGCTATAGCACCTAGCGGTCTGCTAATCTAATGTTTTAATTTGTGTTCAAGCATGTTTTTCACTTCCAAAATCTCTTTTTCCTTATGAGTCTGTCAGCTGTGATACATGTTACACCTCTAGTTACATAGGAAGTGTGACAAAAAGTCACAATTTTCATGATCTTGCTGGGTCCCTTTTATTAAGACTATTGATTTAGACAAGGAAGTTAGGAAGTGTTTCCCATTATAATATATATGCAAATAATCTTCTTATATATAACATTTTTATAAGGTCTTTTCCAAACCCTGGAGTGTAGACTGGACTATATGTAATGTCTGTGTCTAAATAAATTATTAACATTTTTGAGGGCAACTCATCCCATTATAATACAACCATTTAAAAACATAAAAATGAATAATGCCTTGACATTGCCAGTTCTGTCCAAAGATTATAAAGGCAGTCTGGATCTGTCAGGGGATATATCACAGTGATATTACTAAATTAAATGTCATGTATAGGCTGTACATTCAGAACTGCCTTTCCCTGACCACTAAGGTTGCCGATTCAGGATTCCATGTGCACTTCAACTGTTCAGTTTTCCAGTGTCCACTGTAAGAAACCTCCCCCAAAAATATTTGGTGTTTAGAACATGAAAAACTAAGACCTGACTAATCAAAATCTGGTGTTCTTTAAATTCCAATTCATATATAATCTTTAAAAGCTGCTTTGCAAATTATTCCCCTAAATGTTCACACACTGTCATCTCAGTCATTGTCTAGGTATCATGGACAAGAATCTCTAATTAGTAGATGTCTTGAAAAACTTTAATAATGCACACCTGCAGTGGTATCATCTTTGCATAAACAGAATGGAACAGATAGGGTTATCCCAAATCATGAGTTTTGTATAAAGATATCCAGATGGACTGGAATATGTACATGTGTAGGAGGGCAAGTGCAGGGTGTGCCTGAGAGATAGAGAGAAGCTGCAGATGGTGTTTGACTGTTGAACTGAGAATATGTATCTGTAATTTATCTGGAAGATGAGGTAAACAGCACATTAATTAAATTTGCGGATGATACCAAATAGGAATGTGTTGTAAACACCATTGAGAAATGATAAAAG
Organism: Orthonyx spaldingii; assembly: GCA_013397795.1. Classification (NCBI taxonomy): domain Eukaryota; kingdom Metazoa; phylum Chordata; class Aves; order Passeriformes; family Orthonychidae; genus Orthonyx; species Orthonyx spaldingii. The sequence continues at coordinate 154,286 of VZTJ01001222.1, forward strand.
CAAAGTGACCTAGAAAAGGTTAGAAACATATGCAAAACTTTAAAAGTGATATATAGTCTTGAGAATTAAATGAAACCTAGAATATTGGAAAACAGACCTTAAATAAACGAGACATAACTGAAAAACAATAATATTAAGACAATTTAAAGCATGTTAATAGTAATTGTATGACCAGTTTTAAGTCTTCTCTTCTCTTCTCTTCTCTTCTCTTCTCTTCTCTTCTCTTCTCTTCTCTTCTCTTCTCTTCTCTTCTCTTCTCTTCTCTTCTCTTCCTCATTTCAAGTGCAGAAAATTTGTATCACAACCAGAAAGACACTGTCCTATATTTTTATCTCACTGACCCAAAAATCTACTGCTGCAACTATAAAAATCAGTGGCATTGGATGCACATTTTCATTATCTTAGTGACTATAAACAAACTGACTTCTTTATAGTCCAAAAGTAGGATTGGAACCTCATCTTATTAATGCCTTACTCCCTGCTACCATCACCTCTACTGCACAGAAGAGGGGTTCCTTTCCTTGTATTTGTTGTTGCCAGTGTATATCTAAGTAAACTCAGACAAGTTGTTCTCAGTTTGTATTTAGCTTTGAAGTTTGCTACTTCTGTTAAAGAATAAGGAAGGGTTGTAAAATATTTTTTATTTCTTCCATCTGTACTGCTTAAGTAAAACATATCAAGTCCCTCTAGAAACACCATATTACCTTTGCCACTTTGATTACAGTAACATTGTGACTGACAGTGAGGTAAATTATGAGAGTAATTTATTTCCAGAATAACCAAAATTTGAGAAAATAAGCAACATTGCCTGGAATAATTACAACTGTCATCCAGGAAGTGAGAACTCAATTATACTTCCTGCTCTGACAGAGAGCTTGGTTTCTATTTTATTGTCAAGTATGAAAATCAGTTTTACAGGAAGAGTTAAAAAAACAAACAAGAATTGAATAAGGACACACAGTAAAGGAGGAGACGAGTTTACATTTTACAGGTAATGACCCTTTCCCTTTTTTTCCAAATGCTTACCCAGAATTGACTTTACCACTGCGAGAAGTGCTTTCAGCTCTTAAGCTTTCTCCTCCCTGAAATTAAATAAATTAATACTTCTGGAAAGTGAGATCAACATCTCTAGATAACTTTATTGCCACGATACCTTCAACAGTTATGGCTATATGGTACATTTATCCATGTGACAATATTTGATATACATTACACTTATGTTCCTAGCTGAATAGTAGCATCGGCTTGCTAGCTGGATTACAAAGTACTCCCAATTAATTCAGTCTATTGCTCATAGTTTTCAAAGGATGTAGCAGTTTTGGTCTTTCCAGGATAGAAATAAGCAAAGGCCAGGAATCTTACTAGGAAACAGGTAAGCTGTCTTGCAAGAGGACTTATAGCATCAGATGTTGTATGCAGAAGGTATATTTGGTGCTCAAATAATAAATTGCCATGTCTAGTTGCACACAGAAATATATGTTTATAAATCCGTTTTCACAGAATTACCTTCCTTAAGCCTTCTTAATCAAAGTGAGAAATTGATTCAGACATAGCTTTTGTCCACTCTTGAGTATCCTGTTGTCATGTTTTTATTACAATCTTCAGGCAATACACAGTTTTCTGTAACATTGAGAAGACACCTGCCTTTTTTTTTTTTTCCTCCTTCCCAAAATAAAAATATTGGCTTTTACTTTGTCTGGTGAAGCTTACAGGTGAAACTCTTAAACTCAGCATGGTGCATGGACACAGAAGTTTTGCAAGGTTTTGAGGTCCTCTTCTACAGCTGGCTACAAGAATACTCTTAAAATCACAACTAAATGCCTGTACAAATGACACCTTGATCAAAACTAGTAACAGAAAAACTCAGTAACAAATCCCAAGACATTTAAGAGAGGTTGGTAAATGCTGAAAAGAGAAAGAAAAAAGTCCCTGAATTACTGGCAAATCTATGACCAATATACTTGGGAAACATTTCTGAAGTACATTGACTGCAACCTTTTGAGTAGTGGAAAAGCATGTATCCGTAGTTCAAAATATTTGGATTGTTTCTGAACAGGAAGAAAGACAAAGATGTAGAATCCATTTTTATTGATTCGTTTGCAGAATGCATATTGAGTTTTTCCCGTCACACATGCAGAGCAACTCAACTTGCAAGAACCAGAAAGTGAGCTGTCACATCAGGAGACCATGTTTTCGTGTTCCATTGTAGAAGACTAAAATAAAAGGTTCTGGTTATGAATTTGAAGACATTTATTATCCTTTACACAACTTAACAGAACCCTGGGATAATTACAATTTATAAATATATATAATTTATTTTTTTTCCTTGAGCCCACATAAAAGCATAAAAAATAAAAAAATATTGCAACTAATAAAAATGTATAACCATATAATATTGCATAACCATTGGAGCTTATGCAAAATATAAGCATTTTACAGCAGTATACAATCCATGTGATCTTGTTACAGTAAGGATCTAAGCAAAAGATCCTGGCAGGCAAAGGGCAAAATAATACCAAAGGACTAAATATAGGCAGAATACCCTGCTAAACAAACCAAACCCCAATATAATCAGCAATGGGAGCAGGGTAGACTCTCCCATTTTTGTGAGGGGAGCAGAAGCATTTAAGTAAAATACTATACACCAGTGAAGAAAACTGGAGAAGAAAGAATGTAAGATAACTTCAGCTGCAAATTGACTTCAAGAGCTCTGGAGGCTCATCAACTTCAGTGAAATGTCAAGTACCACAGATATTAGTGCTAAATAAATGTAAACATTATCAGTTTTACATACTGTATACTGAGATCTAATTTAAGAAGTCTTAAAGACTAAAGGTTTTGTGTTCATAATGATCATGGTTAATAAGTTACGAAAAGTAACCCGTAGCAAAGGTGTTATTGATCAATTAATTTAGTAAAGTTTAAAGTTTCAAACTGTCCTGATTTATCAATCTTATGATATCATTATAAAGTCTTAATTTTCATATGCATACATATAGATATATGTATACTTTTATTTAATGGAAATACTTCTCCCCCAATTAACAAACTGAATATTTTTCTTTGAAAGACTGGGATTATTCACCTTGTATCCTTATACTATCATTGTGTTCTCTTCCCTTTAGTCTCATTGCATTTTCCCTGAAACTGCATTTACCATTAAGCAATAAAGTTTTGGTAAGAGTATTCTCAATATCCCTTTGGTTAGCCTTGAGCTTTCTGTTGCCATGCAGCACGACCTTTATTTTTTGTGCATATGAAAGTTGTTTTGACCAGAGATAAAGTCTAGAAAAAGAAAGCAAAGATAATGTTGCAGGGATATAAGACAGAATCCAAATCTTTCTTTACTAAACGATTATCTGGTTTAAAATAACTATGAGATAAGTGTTGAAAACCTAATCATTATCAGCAATTTATAATCACAATCATAGCTTCACTATCAGTTCAGTGAAATGAGTTTAAATTATTTTCTTTTGAGCTGTTAATGTCTCATGAGTTTTCCACAGTGTCTGATGGTAACAGTTTGCAAGAGAAATATTTTTTTCCTGTAATAGACAAATAGACAATAGATTTTTATCAGATGACAGCTTACACAGTGGTGAAAATAATAACAACAAAAAAGATTCAATAAATCAGATAGGTCTCCAACTTTTTTTCTTTCAGCATCACTGACTGTAGTGGAATGATCTGTTTTTAAAGAGATTTAAGCTTATGTGGAGGGCACAAAATGGTCCTAGTTTTTTGGTGTAGTTTGGTTTTTTGCCTTTTGCTGGTATTTGGTTTTGGGTTTTTTGAGGTTTTTTGGTTGGTTGTGGGTTTGTTGATTTTTTAAAAATCTGCATACTTAGACTCTCTGCTGGTGACCTGAATGGAGCTGTGCCAATTTGCATTAAGAGTGTTGACACATATTTGGCTGTGGATTAAACTAATGCATTTTTCATCTCATACATCTGCCCCAGCCTGTTATCAGAGGCTGTTGTCCCTATGGCAAGGGCAGATGAATGAAAACCTATTTCTTAATCAAGGCTAACCTGTTAAAGAATTCAGCATTAGCTTACCTTAATGTGACTGGCTGTAAGTTCAAGAAAATGCTGAGGACTAATTCAGCTCTTCCTGTTCCTGTGGTGGCATCTTCCACAAGTGGGATAGGCAGCTAGGGGCTGGAGACAGATTCAAATGTCAAATCTCAACATGCTGCAACTTTTTCTTTCTGACATGAAGTCTGGTGGAGACAGATTCAAATGTCCAATCTCAACATGCCATGATTTTTTCTTTCTGACATGAAGCCTGCTTTAAGAGAAAATCTACTGCAGCTGCTAGGGATAGATGGCTACTGTTCCTTACAGATCTGCACTGTTCATGTGTCTAACCCTTCTCTAGGTTAGAAAGCAAATTGAGAAATAGAAAGAAACCAAAAAAACCCCCACGAAAAATAACAACAAACAAAACAAAACAAAAAGAAAAACCCACAAAAAAACCCCAAACAAAAACTTCAACAAATCAACCAACCAAAATAACCCCAAAAAACCCAACTAAAAAGCCAAACCAGCAAAACATGTCAAAATTGAGAAAGTATTCCCACTCTGTTAAGAAAGAAGTTGCAAATGGAAGGGCATATTCCACTACCATGACTAGAGCTGTAAAAAGTTCTAATATTTGATGAATCTTTAAAATGTGGTCCATTTTCAAATTTTTATCCCTATTTGATGCTATGTTAGACAGTCATTCTCCTATATAAACTGCACAGTGATATGCAAGCAGATAAGAGATCCTTAAGCAGGTGAAATATATATATTATTTTTAATAAAAATATGTATTTACAAAAATAAAAGTAAGCAAATAAGGCATGGGAAATTATTCTAAACTCGTAAAAAACTTAGTCTGGGTTATTGTGCGTACCTCTCTTAATATCAGCCTCATTGAAAGTTGACTGGTTTAGTGCTTACAGTATTCTAAATAAAACATACAGAATTATCTGAGAATGTGAGAGGACACTGAATAATTCTCTAGGCAGTGAAAATACATTTTCAATATTAAATTCTTAAATATAATGCAATGGAATTTTACCAATCTTTCCAAAACACAGTGTTGAGGGGGAAGAACAAGCATGAGAAATATCTTCCTGACATGTAGTGAAATGAAAGGCATTTGAAAAATGCTGCTTTGAATGAAAATGCTATTCCAGCCCGAGCTATAACACCACATTTCCAGCTCTACAGTCACTTGCTTCCTTGTGAATATCCCCCACCTTTAAACACAAGTCCTTTATTATTCATTCAGCAGCCTTACCAGGATGTTTGCTGAAACACAAGGAGGCATAAGGATTTTAAACAATAAATAAGTCACCTCAATACCACTTGGTTGTAGATTAAACAGAGAGGTCACTGAAAGTAAAAACAAGATGTGACCTTCGCTATTTCTGTACACATTGAGGAGGGCAATGCAGAGCAATGTGAGCAGGCATTGGTCTGAGCAGGCATTAGCACAACTTGCAAACAGCAGAAAAAGGTGCCTGTGCCAAAGCCATCCACAGCTCTATCAGAGCAGCCTGCATATTTTCAAACTGAATTTTACTATTATGCTTCATTCCCTATATTGGTGTAAGAGGCTGTGAATTGGAATATCTGCAGAACGGAAGTCAAGTAAGGTTTCTTCTATTTTTTTCTTTTCTTTTTTTTTTTTTTTTTTTTTTTTTTTTTTGTGAATGTCTTGGGGTAGTTTTTAAGTTGTTAGGGGTTCATTTTCCTACCACTTTTGCTCAATGTCTACTCACAGAGAGCTAAGGATACAAATACTACAAATAGATTTGGCATGTTGGAATTGTTATTGTTGTACATGTATTGTAAGTCTACCACACAGAACATACTTGAAACAAATTCATACACAATGTATTACTGTATGTATTGTAAGTATTTGGTTTCAATATATTCCTGCAATGCAATACAGTTTGTTGGGGTTTTTTTCTCTAATTTATCTTTCTGTATTTCAGAACACACAGTAAATGCTTCTCTTGATAATTGTACCCACAGGTGCAGAAAAACATTGTAAACCTCTTTGAATGATTATCCAAGACTGAGAACTTTCCTTTTGATTGGAAAGTCTGTGGTGGGCAAAATTGCCTGGCTGCCAGATTTCCTGGCTTACCAGAGAGCCAGAGTGGGGTCCTCTATAGGCTGCAGTGGGGACACTTACTCTGGCATGGTCTTCCATGAACTGCAGGGGAAACTTATCCAATGCCTGGAGTACCTTCTTCCCTCCTTCTTCTACCACTTCGGTGCCTACAGCACTGTTTCTCTCACATTTTCTTACTCCTCTCTCTCACAGCTGCTGTGTATTTTTTATCCTTTCATAAATATGATATCATAGAGGAGCTGGCAGCATTGCTGAACAGCTCAGCTTTGGGCAGTGGTGGGATCATCTCAGAGTCAACTGAAATGGGCTCTGAGGCCGGTACATCTTCTGATCTCACAGAAGCCACCCTTGTAGCCCTCCTACTACCAAAACTGTCACATAAAAAAGTCCTTTGCTGCTGTTTATTTCTATTACTTCTTTTGCCTTGATGAATATTATATTGTGTTCCTCTCCTCTAATTTTAAAAAAGAAAAATCTTCTTTATGCATTTCTGTCACTGGTAACCATATTTATCTGTTTCCCTACCTCATCTGTTCCTAATTTCCTATTTTGTCAGTGTCAAAGCAACTCATTCTCATACAACAAAGACTGGCCAATATGTTATAAAGCAATTGTCATTGGGTAGCCTCACTCAAAAACAGGAAAAAAAAAGAATAAAAAAAATGGACAATTTTGAATTACAGAATTGTGCAAACAAATTTTTAAATTGCAGGAGATTTAATGGCATTGCACCTTCCTGTTATTGACCATGCAATTTTGGTTGCTTGGGGACAGTTGGATATCATGAAATTTTAGAAATATTTTTCTGTTTCTATGGAGTAAGGTTTGCCAAAACATCTTATCTGTTCCGCAGTAGCTGTCATGATTGGGAGCTACTGAATGCACTTTTTTTTTAATGTCAAACAATAAATAAATAATTGGTAATGGAAAGGGGATAAGGCACTTATAATGTAACCATATATCTTAAATCTGTGAGGTGCACCATGTCACTTTGCCAGTTGCTCACAGTCATTCTCAAAAAGAATGAACTGGTAGCAAAACTAAATCCCAGAAGGATAATAAATACGGAATTTATATCCACCAGTGAACACAATTCCACACATGTTTTCCCTGTATAACATATGAATGAAGAATTTTTAAATTTATACAGCATGAGAATTACATCAACAGCAGGAAGTGGATAGAAGAAGAAACCAACCAAACAAGTTTAACTTTTGAGGGTTAAATGTCAAAAGAAAGGCCATATGCAGTAGCTGTGTTTCAGTGAACGAAGGGGATGCTCTTCAGTGACATCTCATCTACTTTTTTTGTATATGTCTAATATTCATTGTGATGTAGTTGTGTATCATCTGATATAAGAAGATTGAAATAAAAAAGAATAGAGAAATAGAAATATCAACATTACTTTCACACAAATTAAATTATAAAATAAGTGGTTTCCTCCATCTTCAGTCATCAATAAGGTAAATAATTAGCTGGTAGGCTTCCTCTGTACTCCAAAGATGTACCAATCCCAAACTAAAAAATATACTTAACTATGTGGGATGAGTTGTCCCTTAGAAGGGGCACTTTTTCCTTTACAGGAATTGAATTTCACTGCCCAGTTAGGCATCTAGTGCCTCTAAACAAGTCAGAAATTTATGTAAGTGTAGGGATGAAAAAGGACCTATGGGAGATGTGTGTTCATCTGAAGCAGAAGCTGGATGTCAGACAGGATAACAGGTATCTCAAATTTTACTGAACATATGTTTGGTCAACTGGCACTCACTCTGATGTTTTTTTCAGAGCAATTAATGGTGTTTCGTTCAGCTACACACTCTGCAGAGGCTTCTCATGCCGTCTACAAACCATGCAGTTGTCGAAGGCATGTGCTTAGGGCTGACAGGGCAAGCACACAGTGTTGTCTGAAATACCGTACATGATTCCACCTGGCCTGAGACTGCTGACTGTTGGTTCAGAACAGAGTGAATTTCCCTCTTTTTTTTTTTCTTCCCTTTCTTAATACAGCTATATCTGAAATCCTAAAAAGTTTCAAATAACACTAGACATCAATGTTCAGATTACGGTATGGAGCTCTTGGACCTTTCTGGCTTACAGTGGTCATAAGATTACACTGGACATATGAATAAACTCTCCATTAACTATAATGAGAGCTTAAAAACTTGGCTCATAGGCAAACATCTACACTGAAACAACTGAATCTTAGGATCAACTGTTAGAAGATGGATTTCCTCCTTGTTTGGTTATCTAAATATAGGCACGGTATTTGAAAAGCTATAGGTTGTTAAAAACAACCCTATGCAACAACCTTTCCATTTACAGATTAGATAGGATCTCATAGGATATCTCAAACAACAAAATATATTCTCTGTTCCAGCAATTAAATTCAGATCTGAATGCTGAGTAATATAGACGTTTTTACTTCTTTGTGGCCAGCATTTTACATTAACTTGTGAGAAATTACTGATAAATACTAATAAACTATAGAAGTACTTAGGAAACATATATGTAATAAGATTCCTTGTAATTCTCTCCTTTAAAAATATGATTGAATAGACACCCAAATTCTTTATTAACCTTCCATGCATTTGAACAGCTGAATTTGTTTTCAGTGTTGTATTTGTATTATTAATAATTTAGAAGATCATTATTTTGTTTATCTTTGTTGTTGTTGTCATTACAGTCTTTGTTGTGTATAAATGTTTTGGGGTAATTCTGTCTTTTGAGCATAATAAACAGTAACAAATGCTTTTTGATTCACTTACAAATTATAAGAGAAGAGCCATGAAATTTTCCTAACCTTTTCTGCAGCTCAATAAATCACAAACAGACAAGAAAGTTAAGCACTGCTTCAGTGGAAAATCAGCAGACAGATGTAGCACACATTCCCCTCAAAATAATTCAGAACCTGTTCCAATTTATCAAATGCCTACTTTATCTGTCAAAACAATGTCCTTTCTCAAATAAAGGGCATTGTTTCTGCAGCAAGAAAAAGGTTCTGATGTATTGTTATCTGCAAATGGATGGTGGAATAATGGAACAACAGGCAGCGTTTCAAGCTAAGAGATCAAAGGGCAGAATACATTACAATTCTTGTTAAAATAAATTAGACTGAAATCGTAATTTTAATAAAGACATTTATAACCTTAAACAATATTTTTTTGAGTTCTTAGGTCAGCAGGAACAATAAGAAAATCCCTTTAAATATGGAAGTTGAAGCATTTCTTCCCATTGTGAGAACTTCAAATTTCAGAGCTGTAATGTACATTAGCTGGTATCTTGTGCTGACATGACAATGTCTTACATTTCCAGAGGAAATCTTTTGAATTGCTTTATTCTTTTTTTAAATGTATTTTCATATTTTCCTCATACTGCAAAAGCATTCTTAGACTTCTAGATTAAGAATTTCTGTAAGCAAAACTTGGTATCGTGAAATCTGCCAGGATAATTTTGATCTTTAAATGTTCAAAGATGTATTATATTATTAAGTCATAATATTGAATCAAACTCCTCCTTAAAAGTAGCTATCCTTTCCAAATTCCACTAGTAAAATTAATCAAGAATTAAATCCTTTTAAAGCCCTATCCTCTGTAGAGTAAATTAGAAAACAACAACAGAAAAAATAATTGTTAATAATTGTCAATTAACTGAAAAAGCCCAGGACTTTTAAGTGTTTAGCAAATGTTTACTTAAACCTTGTTCTATTATCAAGTCATTGTAATCCTCAGATACTTTTTTTAACCTCAACATGTCAGATATTTATGATGATTCCTGCAGCCAGCTTGATCCTGAGCTGAACTGTGACAACTTTGCACTGATGTATCTGTCTCCTCCATGATTGCATGTGGCTCTTTCATTCTTATATTCTTCCATTTTTCAATTTTTCTTTATGTAACTGTGACCTCTGTCAGTTATTAGGTTTCTTTCCTTATGATACATTTTTTAATATCACAGAATCCTCTAAAATTCATGATTGAATCAACTCCTTTAGCAAATTATTCATTTTTAATCAGCTAATGACAGCTTCAAAAGTTAGCAATATTTCTTTTTTTTGATAAAGACTTTACTTATATCTTGATATTCATAACCTCTAAAACAGAGAAAAGAAACTCAAGGATCAGAATCAGCAAAGTAAAAATAAGAACATTTTGCTATACATCCTCTGAGGTCGGATTTATTTCCAATCTTTTATTTTCGTGCCATTCCCATTCAAGTCAAAAACTAAGCCCAGCATCTTTAAACTTGGACATCTGTTAAAGCTCAGTTGTGCCAGCTCTTGCTCAACTACGTAAGTAGATGTCTGTGTTTATAAATAGTCCAGCTGAAATCAATTAGTCCTCATACAGTGCAATACAGCTGATGGGGAATAGTAGAATTTTCCTAATTAATGTTAGACTAACTCAGAAAGATTACTGATATCAAAACAAGCTTTCACCAGTGTGAAACTGGGTAGAAGTGTGGAAGAATCATTGCATCCCCAGTTGCACATCAGCAGTCCCTGGATCGAGGTAGTTCCACACACACTTTTGGTACCACCACTGTGTGAGAGCATTCTCTGTTCTGTTGCAAGCTGGATTGAACAGTTTAATTTAGAAATTTGCACCAGCACCGCTGATTTTGCCCACAGTATTCTAGGGAACACTCACAGGAACAAAGTTAGTTGCTGAAAAGCTGTGGGATGACTGCCAGCTAGTGGGTACTGAGAAGAAACTGGGTAATAAAAATTGTCACTTCAGCACAGCCAAAATGAGAAGAGGTTGTGTATTTAAGTCTCAAAGGTATGCAGGATTGGGCTAGCACATGCAGACTACAATTCATTGAGAAATGAGACATTCTTTTAGTGCTTTTTGCTGCTGGAACCATTCAGAACAGCACTAGTTTGTCTTAACCAAGAAATAGACCATTTTTCAGGACAGTTTTGTCATATTGATCAAATCAAATTGAAACAAACAGATAAATAAAGAATCTTTCTAACAGAGTAAATAAACACTAATGTTCTGAGAACTAGACACACATATTCAAGAATTACTTCAGATCTTCATCCCACCTAATTTTTCAAGAAGTAGTTGACAATAGTTCTATCGTTTTATAAGCACATAGCTGAAAACTCAAAGATAGCTCTATTTAAGGAATTATGAATAGATAAATTTTTATGACTGGTATTTACACTCACAAGTGATGAAAATTAAGAACTGAGAAACAACTACAAATGTCATTTTAATTTAATAAAGATATTCTGTAGCTATTGACAAAAGGAAATGGTCATTAAATAAAGATTAACGAGGAAGTGAATTAAATTCAGAGAACGTGAAGATAAAATAAAAAATGTATCTGGAGAAAACAAAGCTTTCTCTTCCAGATATTCTTATTCAAAATCAGACACAAAACCTAAATTGAAATGGTTAATTAGGACCCAGGCCGAAATCTCTAGGCAACCAGAATGCCGGCTGAAATTACTGAGGTTTTCAGATGCACAGATGATTAGGAATACAATGATCCCAGATCAGTACAATTTATACAGAGGACCACAATCTGTATTGAAATCTGACTTTGGGTTGCTCTGGAAGCAAGCTGGAAGAATAGAAAATATCTAATTTGAATATCAGCCATAAATTATCTGAAACCAAAATCAACAGAGATACATCAGTGTAAATGGTTGGCAAAGAGTAAATAATTTGCCATAATTCTCTGCAGAGTTGCAGCAGGAACTTTTCCTCAGAGTCATTTCTGATGCTGAGAAAGCAAATTAGGACCTTGTTAACACTACACTCTGCTGCCTTGCCCATTACATACTCGCTTCCCTCCATGAAACAAACATAAAGTTCCGACTGAAAATGAGTCGATAATTCTGATGTGATCCACATTTCCCAGGGGAAAATGACATGACAAAACACAGGAGACTGGGAATTAAGCCCACCATATTTGGGACATGCAAAGTACCCCATGTCAAGTGAAAAAATATCAACAAACCCACTAATGCTGTCTATGGAACACTTTCAGATTCATGCTTCTGTATGACATTATACAAAAGAAAATCACACAGGCTTTTTGATTTGGCACGGTTTCTTTTCTTTTGACTACATACTTTGCTTAAGAGAGAATTTTCTCAGCAATGGTTTGAAAATATAGTGCATGGGAAACACAATGAAAGATTTGTAAATTAATGTGATCAAGACTATAAAGAGTACATTCTGTGTGAGAAAGAATGCTCACAGGAAAAAGAAATGGTAGGAAAAAAATTTGCCTTCTTAAGGAAGTTAAAGTATTCAGGAAATGTTTTATTCACTGATAGCTAAAAAAAAACAGGATCTTGCCTCTTTACATTACAAAGTAATGAAAGAATAAAATAAATTATATACAACTGATTTGACAAAGCTCTTCCTAACTGTAATAAAATTTCACAAGGTGGTCAAAAACCACATTGTTATCTACACTTTCCACTAATATAATTCTGCTCAATTATCATTTTTGCTTTGAAAGCTAGATTCACTTTTTGCAGATGTGAAAGAAAAATGAAGCCATGTGTGTCACTCTACTTTAAAAAAAAGAACACCAAAGTGGTTTGTGGTTCATATTTTCATCCTCTTCTAACAGAAATTCATAGGAAATCAAGTATGAAACCAAATAGATACATAATATCCTTCTTTTCCACTTGATATTCACATGTTGATCTTGTAATTAGGGAAAGAAAATCAAGACAGTTTAATCTGACTTCTCTCAGGAAATTTACTTGAAGAATACAAAGACCTGTATACAGTTGTTAATTTAGAAGTTAACTGTGACTAATATTTAGATGAACACTCTGGCTTATGAAACCTTGATCTTGTCAGCTAAGTAGCTTTGTAAAAGGTAGTCCCAAATGGAGCTCTTTTTCCACATATCATTTAGTTGAAAAAGAAAAAACAACTCATTTCATTTACATTTCAACAAATTATGTTGACTTTGGTAGTGTATAGTATCAAATTAAATTTCTGCACATCATATTTTTCTCCAAAGTTAAAACTAATTGTGACATTGAGTAGATAGTTAAACATACAGTAAAAATGACAATTTAAAAATGAAATATTTCATGCTTAATTAGGAAAGGTTATGAGTAACTTCCCATTTAGAGTGTTTTACAGTTCTTTATCATTTGATATACACATCAAAACATGAAAATAAAAACTATGGATCTTCCAGTCTAATACACAGCTTACAGTAAAGGGAACTTTGAATATCCCCTTAGAGATTTCGGCAATGATTTTCCACTCCATTACACCAATTTCATACTGGGGTAAGTCCATTGATGTCAATGGTGTTACATCAGCTTAAAAACAATATGACAGAATAGAAGATCAAGGTTATTCAAGCTCTTATTTATGGTTATGGAAAATTACACACGTTCGATATACATAACAAGACTGTTGTTTTGTATTTCTTTGATAATGAAAATGTCCTCGTATACAAAAAAGCAGAAAACCGAAGTTGAAACATAACAGATATTTACCAGCTAAACATACATAGGTGTAGACAGCAAATGCTGGTTGTAAAATAACCATGCAAGATGACAGCTGCACAGCTATACTAAAATTAAATGTGAGAAAAATTTGAATAGACTGAATTTTCAGAATTTATGAAGTCCTAGAGAACTATAAATCAGGAAGTCAATAGGTTTAGAGGTTTAGTCAATAGGTTATATCTACTTCTTCAGTACTAGTATTTTATATTTATTTATTTACCTTAGTATTTTATTTTTATTTATTTTATGTTTCCAGAAATGCAACCAGACTGATTATTGAGAATTTGTGAAATAGGTTGCTCTTGAAACAACAGCCACATAAGTAAAAATGCTGTCATAGTCATGCCACAAAGTTAACTACAAAGACAATCTCCTGTCTGGAACATAAAATTGATCTAACTGGCTGAATCCTCATCATAGCTAAGAGGTTTTACCTGGGAGCAGTCTGAATCTTTGGTTATTTCTAATAGAGAATGCTGCCCAAATATACCACCAAGCTGTTTGCGCAACTTGTCTGACCTGTGACAGAGCATGTCTGAGCTTTCTGTGAAAAACTCTCGAGTGTCTGTGATGGGGAATCAACTCCTCTTTTCTTCTAGATGCCTTCCACAAGAGCAGAGGAGATAATTAGAGGCATAGGATTCTCCCTCTCCTAGTTCATGCTACAAGTAATGCTGGAAAGACTGAAAACCCTAAGAGATCTGTAGATTTACCCACAAAACTTTGTAAGGAACATACACAGACAGCCAACATGGATGAGTAGCTGTTTTATTCTCAAGCAGACCTGAGTATCATGTGTTCATTGAATCCTGTGTTGCCTCATTTAACTTTGCATTCATGAAACTTCCAGATTTTTTTTCTACTGAAGTAATACCTAGCAATACCTACACTTATCTTGTATTTGTGTGGTAATTTTTTCTCTAAGAGCACTTTGCATTTTTACTTACTGAATTAAATGCTGTTTCTTTAATACAGTTGTGGGAGTGAGAATGTACCTGCCACAGCACGTAGATATTTTTAAACTCAATTGCCAAAAACGCCTTACATCCCCTTTCTCTGCAGCTTGGTGTCATTTATAGGGTAAGACCCATTAACAACACACGCTTGTCAAATTGTCAAAATCAGTAATGGAAAATTGAGATAGACTTAGGTCATTCTCTTCTCATTTTTCTCTTTCCTTCATTTTTCCAATATTATTGTGATCCCCTCTTTAACACTTTGTCAATAGTTTTCCAACTATTTTCAAAACATTTTTTGCCATAGGAAAACAACATGATATTACAACAACATCATGATATTACAACAACAGCTCAAAGTTTGCAACATTCACTGCCTTTTAATTCTCACAAAACCTGCTGTCTTGGAAAAGGAGAAATGGTATGTTGTTTGAAGACAAATATGTGAATTGTTTCTTGTCACTTTAATATTGTGATTTTTTTATGTGGCTGGATTTTGGCCCAGCTGTTTTATTTACTTTATGGCTGTAAACAGATACAGGCTTGGAATTATATTGTTACAAGGAACTCTGAATCAGGCTCTATATAAATGCAGCAGTATTCACTAGCTGTTGTATTTCCTTCTGAAATTTTTTGGAGAAGAACAGACAGTATGACATCCAGGTGTAAAATCCTTTTACTTTATAAAGCACTAAATTTAGCATCTAAATTCAATAGTTTACAGAGTAGGCATCTACTTTTCAGAAGGAAACCCAATCTATTTGCCTAAACATAGATATATAATACCATCCTAAATAGAAGAGCTAAGTTATCACACTTGACCTTTAACTTCAGAAAGGTATTTATTTCCAGTCCATTCTTTAGCATATCGTTCCTGAGTAAAATGAACCTTGGACATGTAGATCAAATGTAGACCCGTACATTGTAAATACTAAATTTAGGTTTTTTCAATTTATGCTTGAACTCAAAATAAATTTCAGATTAATTTAACTGAACTATCAAAACAAACACGCAAAACCCAACTCTCAAACCTTAAGTATTATTGATGGGAAAAAAAAATCAAACAGTTACGCAAAACCTAAACTTAATAACAGTATGTATAAAAAAGTGGAAAAATATTGATGTAAACAAGAATGACACAAGCCTATAAGGAAATACACCAGAGAGAACTTGGATATGTAGATACATATTGATTTTAAAAGGAGTTTGAGTTAGTGCAAAGAATGAGTAGTTTCCTGCTTCTCCTGTGTAAAAAGGTAGGTTAAATCAGACAGGATGCTCTGTCAACTTTTTTCTCCTATTACAAAATTATTTCAGGCTGAACTGAGCCACCTTCTGGAAAGGTCTGTCTTTCTTCTTCTATTTAGAATTAAAGTGGTCATGTCTCTTACACCAGCAGCTAACGTTCAGGTGGCTATATTTCAGTAAGATTAATCCCATCCTGTTTATTCTCCTACACCTATTGTTTCATGAAGTTTTAATCTCAAGTTTTAATTGTGCTTCAAAAGTTATATCAGTGGGGTAAAAGCACATTGCTGGAAAATCACTTCATTGCTTCCTGGATTAGCTCATTGATCAATATATTTATCAATGATATATTAACAGTTAGCAAGCTGTCTCCAAAAATATTTTTTCTTATTTAGCCCTTTGCAATCTTTGACAGTCTGAGACAGTTGGGGCTGTTCAGCCTGGAGCAGGCTTCAGGAAGACCTTATAGCAGCCTAAGAACAGGCAGGACAGGGACTTTTTCAAGGGCGTGTAGTGATAGGACAAGGGTAATGGCTTAAAACTCAAAGAGAATAGATTTACGTTAGTTGTAAGGAAGAAATTCTTTACTGTGAGCCACTGGAACAGGTTGTCTCAAGAAATGGTGGACACTTCATTCCTGGAAGTGTTCAAGGGCAGGCTGAATGGGGCTTTGAGTAACTCTGGTCTAGTGGAAGGTATCCCTGTCCATGACAGCAGGGGTGGAATTAAATGATCTTCAAGGTTTTTTCCAATCCAAACAATTCCATGATTCCATGGTAAATCTCCAGAAGGTTTTGTGGGTTTGTTTTGCTTTGTTTTGATATTTGTATTAAAAAATTATTTCTGTGGTTGGTCAGCTGCAGGTATTGGGAAAACAATGTTTTGAACATCATTTTTGTTGAAGACCAGATGTAAACTGTGGTGGTCCATTCTTGGCTGTCTGACAGAAGCCCACCCATCTGCTCTCTCACTCCCCATAAGTGAACAGGATGGTGAGAGAAAGAGGTGGAAGAGTGGAAACAAAGAGAGGGAGAGAGGAGAGAGAAGTAAAATGAATTTAGTCTACTGATAACTGATATAGTTTTCATAAAGTGAGAAATAGGGGCTTTTGGCCTGTGGGATTTTAAACCAGTATTTCTAACAGTACAGGAGAGTGTCCTGGCTACAGCACACAGTGCAGGAGTTATGGACGAGGAGATATCAAGCATGGTGACCACTTACTTCATTTCTTTTGAAGCTCTATTGGTTTCTAGGGAAAAATGATTCTCACAGAAGTTAGGGTATGATTCTTATTTTAGTAGTTAAAACACGTGCCTCGGAACAGTATACAATAATTTAATTATTTTCCTCTGGGTGGTTTATACATTGTATAAACAAATAATTTGGGCTGCAAAACAGAAATGCTCCTTTAAATTCAAAAGCATTCAAAGGAGACCAAAATGTTTGGAAAAGCCTTTTTTACAAGGTGTGTAAATAATTCTCAGCCATATTTGAAAGCATGGATAAGTAATGTGCCTTGTGTGACACTTGAACTAATTTAAAGGTCTGTCTAGATCCTTTGTATTTGTTTTATGGTAGCTATTAATATCAAATAGCATGGAATATTTTTCATATTCACTGTGGAACCATGAGATCCATAGGGATTGAAAGACTTTTCTGTGGGATTATGTTCCCTAATTTTTGCCTGGTTTTTATTAATTGTTTTTCTGGGTCTTTCTTCTAAGGGCAGTTCTTGCAAACACTTCAAATACCCACATTCACATTAGAAATGCTTAGGCTGTATCCAAAGCCTGTTAAAGTTAATGGGAACATTTTTACTGATTTCCGTGGTTTTGTTTACAGTTAAAAGACATGCCAGTTGAAGTCCATCATTCATTGCTATGTGGCAATACAGGGATAATTATTTGAGTGTGTAGACATACTCAGATATTTTAATGCCAGTGTTCATGATAAATTAACCTCATCTCTTGTACATGCTACAGGACAATTTCATCAAGTCAAATCGTATGTGCAGGCAGCACAAAGTGTTCTTCATTTGCCTTATATGTTATGTTTAAGGCTAGACAATTGCTTTGTGTCTTTTCAATTCTGTATTTGTTCTGTTGAACCAGAATTTTTCTTAATGTCCAAATGTTGAGTCCAAAACTGCAGAATTTTCTCTGAGTCACCATAAACCAGCCTTGTCTCTTAAACACCCAGTTTCTTTATTTTAGTAACACAGGAATAAGACCTGCATACTATCCCCCTCTTAGCTGCTTACGCAGCTGATTACGCATGTGTAGGTCTATTACATTTTTAGAGAATGTAGTTCACAATAGAGTTAAAAAGTGGTTAAATCTCACAGTGAGCATCTTTCCCATATCCTTTGTGAAAACCAGTGCTATGCACTTGCATGCTTAGGAGAGCATTTTCAGATGGGACAAACTGAGTATTTTGATCTATCTTTTGTGTACTGGTGCTTCAAAATTTTCCTGTGTTTTGTTCCCAATGTACACACTTTTTTTTTTTCTGGGAGTAGAGCTAAACCAAAGTTTTAACCCATCAATAAACTGATTTTGTTTCACACAGTTGCATATTGTAAGCTTTTACTTTCCTTATTTGGTTATTATTCATTTTATTAATTTCATTAATGGGAATTCAGAAGAGGAAAAGTATTGTTTCAACCCAAATCAACAGGAACACTTTTGATTATCATTTTTGCAAACCAATACCTACCAGAATTTCTTTGAATAAATTTTTACTTATTTCACCCTCAAGATTTCAACAGTCTGGGGTTTATTATATTTCTTCTTGAAAGGCATTTAAAATGTAAAATAAAATTTTGTGTTGCAAAAAAAAAAAAAGGTGAAAAATATGGCACTTACCAGTGCCATTTCAATCATTCTAAAATTGGTTTGGAGTTGTTTTTCAGTCTTCAGAAGATTAATTTTTTTTCACAGAACTTTGTAATATTCGCTTGACTGTAAGGAAATGGTAACAAGTATATCTTTGAGAATTATCACAAATACAGCACAGTCATAGAAAGTAATAAATTTTACCCAATACTTTCAGCATTACTATCTGGCTCTCTAACGCTGTATCTAACACCAGCTTCATTTTGAACTGACTATTCAGTCATATTCATTGGCAATCTTGGTCTTAATCTGATCTACCATTTTTGTTCTCATCTTTATTTGAGATTCCTACAATTTTTTCTCAATTGACCTCTCAGAATTTCAGCATCCTTCAACCTTGAACATGCTATACTATTTCAGTGTTACCCCATGTTTCCTTTACTCTCCAATTAAAACAGTATTTCTTGTTATATTTTTCCTTGTAAAACACTTCTCCTCTCTTTCATTTCAGGAATACAGTTTTCATTACTTTCCTTTGTCTCATTTAACAAAAAAATATTGAAATGCTCAGCAGATTGAAAGAATTCTGCTTTCAGAATGAAAGACTTTTTAAAACTAAATGTGTTTCTTACCTCCTCCTTAGCAGGCAATCATTTTGTTTTTGTATGAAGAGCGAAGTGTTTTCTAAATGACTTGCAATTATTCTCTTTATGAAGTAACAGCATCACCTATCTCAAGGTAATTTTCTTAGTTCACAAGTACACCAGTTAAACTGTGACAAAAATTACTCAAAACCAGGTACTTTTATGAAGGTGTGGCTGTGGGACCTTCTAAGAACAATTAATCTTCTCAAAAAATGTGTTTGAGAGATAAATATCCTTTTCAAGAGGCCCCCTTTTTTTTTTTTTTTTTTGGTTGGTTGGTTTTGTTGTGTTTTGTTTTGTCTCCTGCACAGAAAAGACTTGATACAATTGCTAACACTTCAGCATGAATTGACATTTGAAATCACTGGAAAGGACTCTGTGTAGTCCTATGCTGTTCACACAACTCTTCAGTCGCCTTCCATAATCCAGGGCAAAAGTCTCCAACATTATTTCAATGACACTTGATGCATAGTTTTAGGTTGTTTTATAAAGATCCTAATCCACACACCCACTCCAAATTGACATCTAACTTTGGTCAGTTTATTTGGCAATACTGACTGAAGTCTGAACTCAGTTTCTAGTATCACTTCTCGATTTTTGATTTTACAATTCATTCTTAATTGCTGCCTTACTGTTGATATTTAGACAATATACTTCCTTTGTAGTTATAAACAAGAAGCTCTCACAAACTGGGAATAACGTCCTGACACCATAAAAGAAAACAGGGCCGAGATTTATGTTTCTTGAAGTTCAGAACAGTAATCAATTGCTTAAACAGAGATATTCAGTGAAATGTGAGATAACGGAGGGTATCTAACCTGACTTGCAGTTCCTCACCACAAACACACAAGTTTCCCACAGATCCTGTATGTTATATACCAGCTATGTGAGCAACACCTCTGATGCCTTGTGTCATTTCAGATAGTTCTCACTATGCATGCTTTGGAAACTTAATCACACCACTTCAGATGTGCAGGTAAAATCTACCTTCTGTGTATTTATTAAAACTCAGCCAAATCATACAAAATATACTTTAAAAAGAACTCTAGAAAGTTTGTGTTAGATCTCCCTGAAAAGCAGATACCAGCATTTCAATTATTTTTTATATGCTGATGATACAAAGATTACTTTGGTCTGTACCAGAATTAAGTGATCATGCTCTCACACACTTCTTCCTAAGTCAGCTATTGGTTAGATCTGAACATTTTGGTTTAAATTAGTACTTTTCCTATGCACTTAATCAGAAAGTGACTTGAAACAAGGGAGAAAAAATATGATTACCTTTTTTTCAAATTTAATTAGAAATCCCATGGAGTCAGCATGTCTGTACCTTGAGGGAGGGACTCATTCATATCAGTTAGCAACAAGCCATCTGGTCTTTTTAGAAGAAATGCTGATAAAAGTTTCAAGTTTCCTTGACCAGAGGAAGGGACTGTGGTCTTATTTATTTATTGAGAGACATGCAAGTATCACTTTATCCCTAGAATCATACTGTTTATGCAGCTCTTTTTAAAACTCCACTTTGAAGAACGACTTACTACCATTCCGTATCCTAAGGTTATTCCAAGTCTGGGTATGGCTTGACAGGTGCACAAAAAGGGAAATTCATTAGGAGGTAGGTCACCTCCCATACAAACACTGACTCTGAGATGGTCACATCCACAAGGTTGCCACTGCCCTTCACCATTCCATACATGTTTGTGAGCTCTGGCAGCAAGGAGACCAGGAATCTGACTGGTTTTTGTCAAGGCAGAACAAGCGATACAGAGATGTCAGCTCACTGGTGCCAGCAGACTTTGAGGAAAAGAAAGAAAACAATTCCTTGTGATTTGCTTGCTTCTATTTTTGTCTCAAGTGGAGAGAAAATTTAAAATTTTTCCCTCCTAAAACATCTGTGTTTATCAGGGTTTGATGTGAGTTATATCATCACTGCATTCATAGGAAAAAGCAATATGAAACAATTTCTAAATCTCATCTTTTTTTTTCTTCACAGTAAGCAAACAAATCAGCAAGCAAGATCTCTCCAGATTCTTCTTATATTTTATGTAATCTAAGAAGAAGAAAGTTCTTACAGGAACTCTAGTGACTAATCAAAGTCAGAACATTTATTGACTTTACATCTGTTAAGATATGAATTCTTAATAAAACTCAGTAAAGAATTTGGTTGATACAAAACTGAGTGCCAGATTCAAATTTCATCAAAGTCCAGGCTCCATCCAATTTTATGGCTTAATATCTATCTCTATTTTCATCAGTAACGGCTTCTTTTCCATTTTTAGATATATATTATCACATATCACAGTATAAAATAACTATTCCACTTTGATTTTTTGAGTCTTTCAGACTTAATTCTAGTTAAGATAAAGTTGTCAAATTTCTGATACAAAACCTTTAGTCCTGATGAGAATGATTATAACAGAAATAATTAATCTTCTACATTTTAAGATGAGAACATATATTTCTTTCCAAATAGAGTAAATATGGTAGCGGAATCAGCAACAATAAAGAAAAAAATGCAATTATTACAAATGCAGTGTTTGGAACAAAAGAACTTTTTAATATTTCCATGCAACTTGTTACAAAGACGTGATCTATTGTCATACAATTAATTTGTTTCCAAACTTGGTAATTTTTTTATGAAACTAGAGTTTTAGTTAATAAGGATAAATGTTCCTACAGTACACTAAGTCATATGCGTGTATTCCATGTATCAAGCTGTTAGAAAATAAGCATGATACAAATTCATTGTCTCATTCCATGTAATCATACAAAAAGAAAAGTAAATGAGAAATCGTTGTGGAGGGATGTTTCTTCTGGAGTATCACAAAGGTCTGTTCTTAGTGTAGTATATATGGAGGCTCTCTTCCTAGTCCTGGAATATCACGAAATAAATACAATAATTACAAATAATAAATACAAAAAATTCCAAGTAATTAAATATTTATAAATACTAAGCAGTCAAAACCATGGGCCACCTGTGTAGAGAAGACATGGATTTTTTGACAGAGAAGATCATATGAATCATGGATATTTAGGTGTGGTTTAACAGGTCATGAACACAGAAGTAAGGAATGCAGTTACATTCAACGTTCAGTTCTGAAATTTACTGAGACTGAGGAGGATTTCAAAGTCACAGAGAGTGCCACATTAGCTACCTATATGAGGTACCTGTGCAAAGCTGTAGTCAAGGGAACACACATAACCTTAAAGAGAAATAGGATGCCAGAAGCTCTCACATCTGTACATGGTATTCAAAACAACACTAACACAAAACTCTAGAGATTTCTACTTTTAAAGTTTTTTCAAAGGATGTGCAGAAATTGGGATGTTTCCAAAATAAATAACCGGAATGCATGTAGCATACTGGGACAGTTTGGCCTTACAGAAAGACATCCCAAAGCATTTGGGTTGCACAGAGAGCCACTGCAAAGCTCTGAATGTGTGCAGAGAGGATTACCAACCCACATGGACCCATTAAAACAAATAAACCCTCCCAAAAAAACCAAACCAAAACAAAACCTTCTGTATATAGCTGAGGCCACTCAGGCCAAACACAAGTTTACAGGAGGGCACACAGCCTCTGTGAGTTGACTTAATCTCCCTAACTAGATAGGGAACACTTAAACAAACTAGACACACACAGTTCCATGGGCCCAGATGGGTTGCACCCACGAATGCCAAGGCAACAGTCTAATGTCATTACAAGGTTCGTCTCAATTATCTTGGAATAGTTATGATAAACAGGAGAGATTCCTGAAGACCGGAAGAGAGATAACATTATTCTTGACTTCAGTGGTGAAAAGAAAGCTCAGGATTACAGGCAAGTCAGTCTCACTGCTTTCCATGGGAAGAGGATTGGTAATATCTTTCGGTAAAGCATACAAATACATGAGGGAAAAGCAGGGAGTAGTCAGCACGGGTTTAGAAAAGGGTAATCATGTTCAATCAACCTGATAGGCTTCTACAATGAAGTGAATAGATTGGTGGACACAGAGAAAACAATGGGTTACTGGGTTATACTTTCACAGCAGATGTGATATTCTATCATCTCTACATTCTGAGAGAATTATAAGGGTCGCTATTTATCTAAAGTATTGTTATCCACTATGTAAATCCAGCTTAAAATTTTGTGACTATAGTTTTAGCGATAAACACTGAGAACTAAACAGTATGTCTCTGTTGCTGACGTGAAGACAGTTTAATATGTCTCCCATGAATGTTCCCATTTATAACACTACTCTGCTTCAAAATTTAGGCTGTTGTCAATACAACCAGCAAGTGAGTGACAGAAATGCTAGAATCTTACAGCAGTCCAGAGAAAAGAAAAGTTTCTCATACTCAAGAAAAATGAGATATCAAGAAAAATACTGAAGCTTCTTTTTACTTTGGGAGCCTGGAAATCTGAGCATTTCCCTCTACAGTAAAGTGTAGAAAAGATTGGAAGAAAGAGTAACCGCACTTTGTCAGAAAATGCAAGTTGTGTCTCTAAATCTTCTCTCCAATTATTGCTACAAGGTATTACACTAGAAGAATTATCATAAAAATCTTAGAATTGTTAGGGTTGGATGGATCTTAGAGATCATTTAGTTCCAACCCCTCTAACATGAGCAGGGATACCTTTCACTAGACTAAACTGCCCATCCAGCCTGGCATTGAACA
>VZTJ01001222.1:178349-207762 GCA_013397795.1 Orthonyx spaldingii
TTCCTAATATCTAATTTAAACCTGCTGTCTTTCAGTTTAAAGCCATTCTTCCTTGTTCTGTTCAATACATGCCCATGTTAAAAGTCCCTTTCTGGCTGTCTTGTAGCCCCCCTTTAGACACTGGAAGGTGCTCTAAGACAACCCCAGAGCCTTCTCTTCTCCAGGCTGAACACTATTTAAATATTTCTGCCCTGTGTGTGTATTTCACAGCTGAATATCACAATTTTTATACTTTCTCAATGTATTGGACTACAGAAATCTGAAGAAGTATGAAAGAATATGACTTTTTTAGTAATCCTTAAATGACATAAATTGTCAGTATTCTGTCTTTCCTGGAGAGAGTCACAAGAAACTGTGATTGAAGATCTTTGCTCCATTACAAAGTTCTTCATTTGACAAAGATGAGACCTTGCACCTGAGAGGTGTTGAGTATGTATGCTGAATACCTCAGATTAGAATTTCTTTCACTGCTAGTGCACTGTTAGTGCATTCAGCTTGCCGAGGAGCTTCATCATTTCCACTAATGAAAAGCAGATTCTTTACACATTTGTTCTGTCATAATTTTTGCAGTCTGATCCACATACTAGTGGGAGTACAAGGACATTTGGTTGGATACACTACTGAAACATTCTTTGTAGTGCACATTACTTTTCATTAGGTAGGAGAGGATATTTCTAGTTTTTTTTCTAATAAAGTGATAAAATAAAATACATTTGGGGGTTGAATTACATGCTCACAGTCATCACAAAAGTAATTGCCATCAAGTAGCTGTGCCACGGAGGGTCTACAGTGACAAACAATGCACTTTAAGAGTACACTTTTGTCTCTTAAGTTGGGCTTCTTCCATAAACCATCAGAAGAAGATCTTTAAACAAGTTATTAAGGTCAGGGTTGTTTTGAATAATGTTCCAATGTTTCCTTGATAATTGCTTGGATTCTGCCTACCTATTCTTTAACCTAGTGACATGGCTAATAGAAAGTTATTTGTGTTTTGATGCAGAGTTGTTTCAATAACAGCTCCACTCATGTTTTCGAACTCCAGGTTTATTCTAGGCATGAGGGAATTGTGCTTAAGGCAAGCACCTATAAAATAAATAAAACTTCTTTTTCAGCCCATCAGACCTTTTCAATAAAGGCCTTTATGCTACAGAATCTCTTGAATATAAAATGTTATTTAATCAGTAAGTCCCAGCTTTTATTAAAGCTAGCAATTTTTGTATGATTTTTTTTTCTTGTGAATAGCTTTATTTTCTATGATAGGTAATATTTCATCTTGAAACTTGTTAGTAACACCATGTATCAAAATAATGTCCCTTTTCCCCATTATGTTCAATATGGAGATGAAATACTTTATGAATTTTCTCTGCATATGTCAAAATAAACAAAATATAATTTCCTGGATAATTTGTAATGAATTTTAAACTTTGGGTTTTTTCTTGGCAAGTTACATTTTCATCTTTACAATGTGGAAATAAAGAAGATTCATGTATGTTTTTCTTTGGATATATAACACGTCACTTTGACTGGAATAAATTAGTAAGCTTACAGTAAGGTATATCTACTAAGTAATGCAGAAACTATGTGTACACATTTTGAAAATGAAATAACTTGTATATTAATTATACTTTCCCACTTATTTAAATGCTATTTTCAACATATTTGGTTTTGTAATAAAAACTCCATGTAAAGCCTATATTTTGATTTATGATGACAAAAAACCAAAAAAGAATGATAAGTTTCTCTTCTCCAACAGAAACAACATTTTATTATTTATTTCAGTGATCGAGCTCTAACTCCTTATTTGGTAGAAATCCCAGAAGTCTTTATGTGGAATGAAGAACGTACTCTTTTATCTCTTGACATTAACATTGACATTGAACTAGATGATCTGGAAAATCTCTTCCAACCTGGATGGTTCTGTCACTCTGTGATTAAAAAAAACCCATGAAGTACAGAAAGACAACACTTGTAATTGAAGTGAGTATCAGTTCTGACTAAAATCCTTGTGGGAAACATGCAAAAGGGCGTTAAAAGTGCTTGTAAAGGATCTGAAAAAGTAAAGTTTTGGAAGAATTGTCCAAACTATAATGATGCTAGGTAGAAACTGATGACAAATAAAATAAACCCTCTAAATATGAAACTGGGAGAGAGCCTACCAGTTTAAATACAGAGCACAAATTAATCATTTGTGTAATTTGAATGAAGTCAGTTGGAATTAACCCAGGAATGAATATAGCCCAATTTGTTAAAGATATGGTACTGTAAATACCGCACTGTGTCAGATGTACATCTGTTCAACAACTGCCTCAGCTAAATAAATAAGAGACTCTTTCCCCTTAGCTAAAAGCAACCTAAACACTTAACTCAGACTGTCCCATCCTGTCAGTGCAGAAGTGGCTTTCAAACAAAACACCTCAGTATTTTTCCCTTGGAATCAAGTAAGGCATCTAAAAAAGATTTAAAGAAAAAAAAGAAACAAAAATAAACGAGAAGAAATTACCAAAGATCAGAAAGGAATAAAGGAAGGAGGGCAGCATGAAGGGGTATTCAGAATACAGCATTCAGTCACTAGCATTCTGATCTTCAAAGGATTTCAACCAAGTCATTAAAATAGGAGGTTAGTTTTTAATGAGAAAGTATACAAGATGCCTAGTATAATTAGACAGTGGGCTCTGAGGATTTACAGAACTTATGAATTTTTGAAAGAAAAGAAATAGCTGAGCAAACTGAGTTTAGCAAGTCCCTAATATTTTGCAACCTGCACATCTGGAAATTGTTTAATATTATTGTGCTTCAACCCCAACTGGCAACCAAGTTCCACACAGCCACTTACTCTCTCACCAGTGGGATGGAGGCGAGGGAGGGAAGAATAAAAGCAAGAAAACTCATGGGTTGAGATAAAGATGGTTTAAGAGGTAAAGCAAAAGTTGTGTGCACACAAGCAAAGCAAGACAAGAAATTCATTCACCAATTCCCACGGGTAGGCAGATGTTCAGCCAGGAGAGCAGGGCTCTATCACATGTGATTGTGACTTGGAAAGACAAACACCACCACTTTGAAGAGCCCCCTCCCTCTTCCTCCTTCTTCCCCCAGTTTATATGTTGAGTATGATGCCATAACGTCTGGAATATCCCTTAGTTCATCTGGGGTTAGCTGTCCTGGTTGTCTCCCCTCCCAGCTGCTTGTGCACTCCCAACCTTCTGTTAGTGGTGTGGGGTGAGGGGAAGAAAAGACCTTGACCCTGTTTAAGCCTTGCTCAGCAACAACTAAAAGACCCCTGAATTATCCACACTTTGTTCAGTACAAATTCAAAACACAGGCCCATACAACTTACTGAAAAATAACTGTACCCCAGCCAAAACCAGCACAAATATGTATGTTTTGAACCTTGTGAGGCACTGTAAAACAACAGTTCCTTCCTCACCAACAGTTTCATTGCAAAAACCTGCTGTGGATTGTACTGGATCCCTTCATCTTCTCTCCCCACCATGCTCACACCGTGAAAGCTATACTTTTTGTTTACCAGACGATCCATCATGTATACTTTACTTATGTACAAAAGAGTTTAGCAGGGTCAGTAAGTGAAAACCATGCTTTCATGAAGGCCATGCTTTCATGAAGGATTTTTTTTTGTTTGTTTGTTTACTGATATGCTGTTAAAAGGCTCAAGTTTTACACAAATGCATAATTTACTGGAAATACAGATAAGTTCTTCTAGTGATCAACACCTCTAAATTCTAGAAAGCAACAAAAATTTAAGGTAGAGTAAAAAAAAAGTAAGGATTGCTATAGATAGAGAGAAACTTTAAATTATATCTGCCTCACACATATAAAGCCTATAGAAGCATGGTTTAGAGTTATGTTTCTCTCTAGCTTAATTTAGTAAATCTAGTAGAGATTTTTTTTTTTCTTTTCCATCTCATGGACCTTTCTCCTTTACTTTGCCTTTTTTTTTCTGTGTTTAGATATGGTGGCCTCCTTCTTGAGCTCCCTACCTCTCTTTTTTTCCATATGAGAAGGTTTTTTGCATGCAAGCACTTACCAACCTTTTTTATTTTTAGGAAATAAAAGAGCTGAATGCACATTTTAATACATTTTTAATGGCTGTTGCTGACAGACAAGACACTTTGTTGGTATTGTCTTACATTACTATTACGTTAAAAGACTTTTATTTTTATCAATATCTATTGTGCCGTCTGGTTAA
Source organism: Orthonyx spaldingii (assembly GCA_013397795.1). NCBI lineage: Eukaryota > Metazoa > Chordata > Aves > Passeriformes > Orthonychidae > Orthonyx > Orthonyx spaldingii. Next base: position 182,554 of record VZTJ01001222.1, read on the forward strand.
AATGACAAAGACTCCCACGCTGAGCAAATTGAACAAGCTTTTCACTTCATTGAAGAAAAGGACCAGTTCTGGCTGCAATGGCTTTTTTTTTTTTTTTTTTTTTTGGAGAGGGGGAGTCATTGTTCACATTCTATTGACTCTATAGTTCCTGTTAAATAATGTTCATGTATTATTAAGAGAATATTCATCTTTAGTGTACAAATAACTTTCTTTAAAACACTGTTCCATTTAGAGTATTTCCTCATGAGACTTGGTCTTCTGCTGCCATCTATAGCCAATATAAAGTATTGTTGCAATGAGTGTCCTACATAATGCAAATGACAGGGACAGGTTGCACAGTTTCAGAGACATGCCTCCAGTTCTATGTATCAGCATGATTTCATTTATAAAATATCTTGGAGAAAGTAATTTAGAGATACTGTAAGAGAAATCACAGAAATGGGCAAAACCATTCTCATTGACTTATAGTCAAAAAACTTTTCACTGTAGGATGAACATATTCTAGTTCATTTATTCTCTCTCCAAAAGTGCAAACAGTTCCTTCTTTTAACTACATAGTTCTATTCTGTGTTTGATCATTGTTTGCTGTGCATGTTGTGTTCAAGACAGCACTTAGTGATATGGTTTTCTTGCATCTCACTCTAAGCTGGTGAAATACCCTTTTGTATATCCTTCCTGCTCATCGTTCTTTTGCTGTATCAGATTGAAAGGAAAATTCATACTGGTAGTTTTCTTCTCTCGTTTGTAACACACAGCACAGATTAAATTCTGCCAGACTCCAGGCCTCCTGGAGCTGTAAATCTCACAACAGGCACTGCACAGATGTGTGTCAGAAAGAATATCAACTTTTGCCTCATTCTGCTGAACCTCTGAGGGCACTGTGAAAGAAACCTCTACTAAGAAATTGTACAGCACAATGAAGTGTTAAAAATAGTGTAAAAATGAGAAAACCTCAGTATATTGCCTTTACTCAAATATGGTGATCCACCATCTACAGACGCTTGAGATCAATGACCCTTCTTCACCTGTTCCATCTCTGGGGTCTTGTCCCAGCAGCCAAAACAAGCTTCTGATAGTACACTGTAGCAATGTAGCTGCGATGCAACCTGATACCAACTCCTTCCTATGTAGAAGAAAAATAATAACTTAGACTGTGAATACCGAAAGGCAACAGGTAGTTTTGTGCATGTTTTTTTGTGGGAAAAGAGGAGGATAAGTATCAAAATCTGAACTTTTGAATTCTCAAGAGGAAGCCTGCTACATGCTAGTTAAGACTGGTAAAGACTAGCTGTAATTTTCTTATTTGAATTTGACTATGAAAAATGTCACTTCCTGAATCCTCCTGAATTAAAGAGGCATGAGGCAGAACCACCAGCTGAGATGGTAAGCAGACCTTATGTTTCCGTCTGTAAACTACATAGGCTGGGAAAACTGGAGATGGAAGTTCAGGAAAAGTAAAGAAGGGGGAAAAAAAGAGCAAGAGCAAGTGGCTTCAGGAAACAGGAGGCAGCCTGGAAAGAATTAGGTGAAAATCACTGCTGGAGGAAAGGTCTGAGAAGCAGGTGAAGATGCCTGATGTCATACAGATACATGGAGAAGGTGATATGGGAAGGGTCAGGGACCTTGTCTGACGTACCCCAAGGTGGCTAACTGTCAGCAGCGGCATGGTGTGAAGAGGCACAACTTTATGCCTGATTTTCCCAGACCAGCAGGAACCACGGTGTGACACGGGGAAGCTGAACCTAGAGAGTGTAATACAAGGGAAACTGAGCAAGTGTGTGTCACAAATGAGTGGAGTGGAAGCTCTAAGTTTGATGGTTCTTTAATTTTAATGGTTCTTAAATAATCAGTTTACGTATCCACTCTGGTTTTTACTCTCTCTGGTCTCCATCAGCATGACAGACTGTCAGGAGCTCCTGTCCAGGAGCAAAAGTTACAAATACACAGAATCCCTGGTAAGGCCCGTACAAACTCAGTAGATCCCAGCTATGGCTTGTTCTGCTCTCTGTTTTCTTTGAAACAAAATTTATTCACAAACCAAGAATTAAATCCCTTAAGTACAAGCATAATGCTTTAATTGAGCACTGCAAATTAAATGTCTAGTCACTGTGATGCTGGATCAGGGAGCTTCTGAGGAATCTAGACCTGAAAAATCTTAGGCTTAAATGTCTGTGCTTGATGGGTACAGAGAAACTAAAAACCATTGTGAATTTACAAACATTTTAATAAAATAGAGGAATCTTTTTCCTGATGAAAAAATAATTGGTGGTGACATCTTTTCCTATTAGACCAACATTGTTTTATTCATCAAATAGACCTAAATTAAAAAAACAAACAGCCCCCCTCCCCCTTACTCTCATCATAATTTTCTTTCCTGCTCACCTCCTCACTTTTATAGATTTCAAGGCCTGAAAGACCCATGAAATTTCTGATTGACCTTCTGCTTAGCACAAATTTTAACCCTGTTCAGTGCCTTCTCACAATAACACATTTGCATAACTATGTTTATCAGCTACAATGACCTTCCTCTTGCCTTCTACCAGTCACTGTAATTTAACACAAGAGGTACTTCATATACTACAGATTTTAATATGCATTTTGCTGAAGAAGGGCTCATTTGTAAACACAGCCAGAATGTAAGCTTTGTGGTTAAATTTACTCATAGATGTGCATTGTGTCTATCACTACTTCAATATGTCCATTTGATGATTTTTTTTTCAAATAATATTTTTACCTGCAGAGAAATAAGTTTTATTTCTTTTGTTTTTATTCTTAGTAGTAAAATATAAGAAAAAATAGCTCAAAACCACTAATAGCAGATTAGACATAGCAGACACTTATACATCTAGTACTCTTGTTTTTTTCTTTATCTTACACTCAAAACCAGGAAATAGTATCCCGACTCAGAGTAAAAATAATTTACACCCAAGAGCTAATAGGGTAAGTATTTTCCAGATTATTTCTGCATATTAAAATGTAAACTGTGAAATAAACCATTGTCACATTTCGTAAATCTATCCTTTGGGTTCTTTTTTTTCACTCCCAAAAAATTACACCAGTTGCTATTTATTCTCTCTAATTTTTATTAAATGTTGATAGAAATTACAAGGGCTAATTGCTGCATACTTTCATAAACACATATACTACATATTTTGATGTTGTCATTTTGAAGTCAAATGAACTGCTAAATGAGAATGAATAATGTGTACAAGAAGAGTCTGAACTTTTCATTTTGATGGAAAAAGCAAAACCAGTGTTATTTTCACAGGTAATAATTATTTTGAAAATATGCAGTAATTAATGTCCAGACTTTGGTTGTCTTTTCAGATTATTAATATAAATTCCTACAGACACTTCAAGAAATACTTCAAAGTTCAAGTCCAATATAGTAAATTTAATTTGTTCCTGTGCGAAGAGTGTAAATATATATTTAAGGTTTTGTTCTCTATCAGCCAAAATGCTCATTCACTACTCACCCTCAATCATCTACTTTGCCTGAGAACTGGTATCTTTATTCATCTTATGAAGGAGTTAACAGTATTTCATGGGCATGGATTGCCATGAAAAAAATTCTGAGGAATCAGTCCTGGATTAAGGACTGAAGGATTTGGCCCAATGTCTATAAAATATGAGAATATCCTTCTTTTTCAAGGAAGAAGAATTATCATCATCTCTTGTCTGTTGATGAACTCTATGATGACTGCATCACACAGCACTCTGGATAGCAGTAAATGACTATTGTACTTGAGAAGTTAGATTTATTTTGCACATGTAAGACATTATTTTCATTCTTGGTCTTCAAGGACTCTTCATTCACAATCTAAAATGTTTCATCCAACAATGCAGCATCTGTTAAAATCATAATCACTTGCACCAAAATTCATATCAAAAAATATTCTGTACTTTACTTGCTTTGTGTTTATTGGTCCCCCAAAATAGGTGTCTTAACAATTCAGGAGATATATAGCAGTTTTATATGGTGGAAAAAAAGTATTTCACTATATTTTTGTTTTTAGCTAACATCAGAAGTGAAGCGCTATTAATTTAGAAAAATAAATAGGCTTTAACTGTTTTTATGGGCAATGCAAAGACAAAGTAATAAAGCAAGCATGTGTGCTTTATTAATCTATTATGGATAGTGTTATTAGCTTAAAATATATTATGCAGACTTTAGTCGATTTGCAGTGTGATTTGTAAGAAATTAAACCACAGCTTGTTAGTGTGAAGGTGAAGAGGAATCTTAAATTTTACTAGACCTTGCTGTTGAATCTTAACTATAGGTAAAAGACTCAGGAAACCAAGAGATGAAAGAAAAGATCAAAGAATGTCAAAGATATCTATGGCTGCATGGCATTGTCATTTTGGCATCCAGTAACCATTGTCTTTTTAAAACCACACTAAAGGCATGAAAATACAAATATTTGCTTACTAGTAACAGACTAATATCTTTTGAAGTTCTGAGCCTCCTTTTCATTGTCTTTTATGTCTTTTTTCACTGGATCATTCTCTGCATATTTATTTTTAACACTGGGACATTGTAATAAATAACAAGGTAGGAAGGCAAAACCTGGGTTTTTTTGTTTTTGTTTTTTTTTTACACTATTTTCTGTTTTTCATATATTTGTTCTTCTTCTTTTCTCTAAGGGTCATCAAAATGCTTTAAGTTTCTGTTTCTCTATGGAGAAGCAGCATAATCTGGAAACATACTCATTTTCAAACTGGATTCTCCCTCCACATCAGGAAATTCTGTCCTGAATGGAGGGAGAGAAGTGAGGGGAAATTTAGTATTACAGAAAATCTTCAGGATTTGCAGTCTCTTGACTTGACTAACACAGCAATTTAACTTAATACATTTCTGTTTGAGAAGCACCCAATGATATCTAGGGTCGAAAACTTCTATTGTATAAATGTTAGGGGGGACTCATATGTACTTCAAAATTAGTTCAAATTAAAGCAATATGTCTAAAAATATTTAGTAGCCCAGTAAATCAGTACAGAAGCCATATTTTCTCTCTGTGATTTAATTTTTTTTCCCCTAGAGGGAAAAATAATTTATTTGTTGAAATGACTATGTGAAAGAATGCTGTCATTTTACCTGTAAGTTGGGTAGATAAGTCTTTTACACTTCCAAAGAAGAATTAAAAGCCTTGTTTAACAAAGATCCTGAAGGTCACTGAAATATTATCAACAAGTGAGAGAAAAACAAGAAGAAAGTGTGGGTTTATGGCCTAAACTTTAGTGCTTTATCTATACAATCAAGGACATGAAATACAAAACACTGTTAAGGGCCTTTTGTCCTACTTGAGTATTACACAAATGTAATTAGGTCACTCAGCTTAGAGCAGACCTAAGCATGGTACAATGATGTTGTACATGACCCTATGAAATGATGATCTTATTTTCTACTTACTCTATATTCCGATTTTGATTTTCAAAACTGATGTAAATAAGTTTTAAAACACTTAGGAAAAGCTTGAGTACATCAAAATCTCAAAAATAAAACATGATACAATTAAATGGTACATGTGTCATATTAAAATAATTGGAAATGCATCCCAAGAGGACAAAAAAAAAAAACAAAACAAAAGATTAGGGACATATTTCTAAATACATCACTGAAGCAATCAACAATTGTTAAAATGAACAACATATCACCATAGGGAGTCCTAAATTAAAAATCTTTCATACTTCAGAAGTCAGTATAGTTAGTGTTGCCAATGGTACACTTGGGATTATTTTAATATACTATAGGATTTAGCTCTTTGGTTGATATGCATAGTTACCCCTTTGATCAGTTATCATTTGTAATTTCCGTTTGATTTTTTTTTATTATTATTTTGCAGATAATGTTGCCAGTGATTTATCACCAGTCCTCTGTTTTAATGGAGGGATTATTATTTATTACACAAAATAGTTTTATCTCTTAGAAAGAGAGAGGATTACTTTTGTCATTTCTTTTTAGGAAGAAGAAAAGGCAGTTTGCCATATATCATGTTGTCCAACTTCTGTTTAATGGTGAGGACACTTACCTAGAGATGCTTGCTGGTAGCTACACTTCAACTAGTCATAGTGCAGAAGAAAACAAGTTTGATCCAACATTTTATTGTAGGATCTTTGTGTACCAATATATAGAAATATCAGGGTCATTCAGTCCTGGCTTTACCTATTGAAAAAAAAAAGGTTAGTGGATTGAGGATTTAATCTGTGTCTCTTTTGCAGACACTGCTTCTATGACTTTTTTTTTTTTTCACTTGAACAGAAGTTGAGGGAAAAAGAGGGAAGCAGTTTCCACTTTATTCCCATCTGGTATATCATCTGTATGAAGACTCAAGACTGAAATTATGTAAATATTCAGAAGAACAAATATCTACAGCACAAATAATAATGTATTTTTAAAAATGGTGCAGATACAGACTTTATTATAAAGAGACTGTAGCATCAGGAAGATATTTTTATAAAAATATTGCAAATGAAATATTCTGAGAAATATTCTCAATTTTTAACTGCAGTTATAAATAATGATGAAAGAGCTTTTTGAAAGGACTAAATTGCATTAAAAATTACGTGATTAGAGGGGAAATAGTTGATATTTATTGTAAGAGTTAAGATTTAGACAATCCAACTTATAGTTATTCAAGTCATCAGTGATATGTTGGTGTCGGACCAGAAGGTTCTAGCATTCCATTTGCTGTTGTTGTGTCATTAAATTTTACAGAAGAAATGCTGGAGCTGGAAGTAATTTTTGCTTGTGTTTCTGTTTTGTTATTGTGAAGTGCATTCCATGAAGAGCAGGACTGATACATACTAAAATAAACACTTAATGCCAGCCTCTTCTGTAAAGAGCAACAATGATCTCTAGTGGCAGCAAGTTTTATTACAAGCTTAGTGATAATTAAGAGAAGGTATTCTGCATCCTCATGTAATTTAGATTGTGTTGATTGTGAAAAAGTTTTTTTTAAAAAAAGCATTCAAGTAGCAGAAGTTAAAGAAACTTAATTCCACTTATTCAGTATTTCTCTCCTCTCAATATGTATTCGAGTTTTCAAATCCAGCAGCCCCTTTGAAAATAACCCAGTTTTACACATGCAACTGTCTGCTATATTTTTTTTTTTCACAAACTCTTTCAGATATATTAATTTCATAACTACTTTCAGACTAGGCCTAAAAATCTCTGAGTTACTATTGATATAAAAAGAGAAAACAACAAAATGATAAATTCAGTCTTCCCTGTACACCGAGTATCTCTATAATATCTTTATATATTTGTAATTTATTTTCCATCAAAAATATAAGGTTCTGGCCATCCAAACCAGCAACATTGTGTTATCTAGGAACATACTATTAATAGTTTTATTAGGGATTCTTGTAAAATTTTGTATTTAAATGCAACTCAGGATAATAAGATGTGGAGGGCTCGGCAATAAGATATTAAATTTTCCATTAGTTTTGAAGGAAGTAAAAGAAATTTTAAAAACCAATCAAAGATCAAAACTCTATTCTTTCCATATGCGGTCCTCATTCTGTTTTAAAAATATTAGGCCAATTGTTTTTTTTAACCTCGTTGCTTACATTCTGAAAATGTGTTTTCAGCTCTCATTCTTTGTATCCTTTCAGAGATATAGCAGAGATGCAAAACAAAGCAAGACAAAGCAAGGCCACATTCATACATAGGTGTAAGGAAGAATCTCAACTATTTATCTTAATGAAAATTATTTACATAAACTCTGTGGCCATTAGACCTCTTGTCAAAAGTTCTGTGAAGCCACATAAATCTGTGGCCCTTTGGTATCCAGAACACTATCTTTAGTATTTTCCCAGGGTCATCTTAATTATTTTAGAGGACTATGTATGTTAGATATATAATGTCAGAGCAGTGCCCAACAAAAAATTTACTGACAACCTTTCAAATTGGCACAGAATCATAAAATGGTTTGGACAGGAAGAGACCTTTAAAGTAGAGTGGAGTAGAGGGGCAGAATCCCCTCCCTCACCCTGCTGGCCTTTGATGCAGCCCAGGACAGGTTTGGTTTTCTGGGCTGCAAGGGTGCATTGCTGGGTCATGTCCAGCCTCTCATCCACCAGCAACCCCAAGTCCTTCTCAGCAGGGCTGGTCTCCATCTGCTCATCCCCCAACCTGGGTTGATACCAGGGGTTGCCCTGACACAGGTGCTGCACCTTGCACTCAGCCTTGTTAAACCTCATGAGTTTCCCAAAGGCCCACTTCTCAAGCTTGTCCAGGCCCCTGTGGGTGGCATCTTGTCCTTCAGGTGTGTCAACCACACTGCTCAGATTGGTGTTATCTACAAATTTCTGAGCTATTGACAACTCCTGTTTGGTTGCCGCAGTTGAACCAATTCATCTAAGAGTCCACACGTTGAATCCATCTCTCTCTAATAAAAGAGATGGGGACCACGTCAAAGGCTTTACAGAAGGCCAGATTAATGACATCTGTAGTCCTTCCCTTGTCCACTGATGTAGTCACTCCATCATAGAAGGCCACTGGGTTGGTCAGGGCAGACTTGCAGGACTTGCCCTTGGTGAAGCCATGCTGGCTATCCCAAATCACCTCTCTGTTCCCCATGTGCCTTCGCAGAGCTTGTAGAAGGATCTGTTTCATGATCTTCTCACAGAACTGAGACTGATGGGTCAGTAGTTCCCAGCGTCCTCCTTTCCACCATTTTGAAAGATGGATAAAGAAAAGTAAGTTATTCTCATTTATACCAGTAGCCTTATGTAATGCAGATATTTATGTTAGATGCATGACTGAAACCTTGACTTCTGTCGGGAGCAGAGCATTCAGCTTTCTTATTCTACTTTAATTTTCCTCTTTCCACATGCTTTTTACCTTGGCTCCACCTTTTCTCTTGTTTGTTTTTTTGTTTATTTTTTTGTTTGGTTTTTGGGAGGTTTTTGTTGGTTGAATTAGATTGGGTTGGGTTTTTTGCATAATCCATAGATTATTACTATGCTTCAAGGAACTTTTAGCATCAAAAAGATGTTGTTGATTAATTGTTTATCTGTTTTAAGAGCAAGGAACTCAGGGACCTAAAAGACATGCACTGTGAAACATATTCTTTAAACATATGAAATGAAATCTCAAATCATAAGAGAGATGGTAGGAATATGTACAGTGACAGACAGAGCACCAAGTTTCAAAATGGATCCCAAAGTAGCAGGTAATCTGAATAGTGCTTCCTAATGACATAGTCCTGCTTGGAGTTAGTCAGTGGAGAAACACTGAGTCAAAAAATCTTGGCTTACATTTTCAAGCTGAGATGTCTTTCCTGTTCTGTGATGTGATGCTGTTCTGTAAAACCCTAGAACCTTTCTCCAAACGCAGACATCCCTGTTTAGTTTATGCCCCCTCATTATATAGTAGAGAAATAGCCTTCTTGTCAAGACAGTGAAAGAAAGACTTTTCAGGCAACAGTGCTATAACCTGTCTAAGCAGTATTAATACCCTATTTCCTTTTTCCTTGTACGATTCTCAAAGTGCAAGCTATGCTGGAAAGAGTTTTGCCTCTTGCCTTTTAAAAATCCTAGTAGTTTGTCATCTTGTGAGTCAGAAAGAAAGAAAGAAAGAATATTAAATAAAACATGTTGCCATTTTAGCCTCAACAGCTTGTGGCACATAGTAACAATGATGCTATTTTGCTGCAAAAGTTAAAAAAAAAAAAACCACAAAGTTTTAGTCTTGGTTATATTTTCCCTTACAGGCACTATGGGCAAGAGAAATTTGCAGCATGAAAGTTCTACTGGCTGCCTGATGATTTATTTAGATTTGTATTTAAGTGAATTTGATGCAAATTCTTGTAACTACTCAGTATATAAAGTTGTACTCAGCCATTGATATTTTCCTGGCTTTCACACTGACCACACAATCTTTGCTACTTTGAAAAAGATGAGGAAGCTACAGCTGGTAAAGCAGCTGTTGGCTTGCTTAGAAGTTGTAGTCAAAACTAGCACATTACTGCAGGGCTTCCAAGATTGCACTATCTCCATAAATATTTGTGGGTACAATTCAAGATGTATATATTTAATTGCTTCTTAGTATACTGTGTACTTAGGGCTTAGCTCCTTGGAACCCCCTTTCTTTTCCTTTGTATAAACACTACAGTAGCGATCACTTGTTGTAATATGATTCTAGCTCCCCGGATATGCACATTTTGAATGCAAAATAGACTGTTTCCAATAAAGATTGTTTGACTACACATATATTTTCCTGATGATCCTTCCAGCCAGCCATTTTCATTCAGTGTTTAGCCTGAAGCAGACTGGTTTTCATCTATACAACATTTTAGGCTATCAGAGCAATTTGTAATACTTTTGTCAGCATCTTTCATTTTTTTAAATAGTCTGTGCACACTCAGGTTACACAAAAGGGCATCCAGAGTCAGGCAAAAGAACAGAAAAGGCGCAAAGTACTTCCATTCACTCAAATCGCCTGAAGCTTCTTTTCCTTGTTGTAATCCTTCCCTTTCACTCTAATCACCTCCTGTCATTGAAGTGGCAGGCGAATTCTTCTCTCACAGTAAAGGCTTTCTCTGTTTCCGTTCTAATGTTTCTCTGCACTCCAGCATCATCATTTCAGAACCAGTAAACTCCTTTCAGCCTTCCTCATCCACCACCTGTTTTGTCACCACATCCTGCATCACATACATATTAGTCTAGTATTGCTTAGATCCCAAAAGAAAAATATTTGAATGTGGGCAGCGTACTACCATCTGGGAAAACAACATGGAACTTATGACAGCTGTTTTCAAATGGAAGAGAGTCTAAAGGCCTAAAGGGTTGTTAATACTTCAATTAAATTTTTTTCCTAGTATAAACAAAAAGACAGACACCAAAAGTCAAAATTTAACAGATGTTAATCCCTTTACCCTGCAGGATTCTAGAGCTACAAATCCCAGTTTGCTACATCCAAGAAAAGGCCTTCAGGTGTTGAGGAACAGGCTCAGAGGAGGAATGGTGTGTCTCAGAGTGCTTTCTAAGTTATTTATTTGCATGAACCAAAAGATTGGGAATTTGATGTTCTTGATTTCATATAGACTGATAAATGGTACTTGTAATAAACCAGCTAGAGCTCAAGTCTGGGACAATACCACGGCATCAGTTACCCTCAGGAAATTTCTTGACTCATTCAGTAACTATAAGTGGTCAAAAGATTTAGCTTCCCAGTTAATTTGCACAATGTTGAATGCCCTTAATTAAATAAATAATAATCAATTGTTCATGCTATGTAGACATGAATTCTCTCTTTCACTCCATTTTCAGGTCAAGTAACTGCTTGCTCGTGGAAGAAGAATTGGGTGGAGATTTAATAATAGTTCACTGCAAAGGTTACTCTCTAAGGACAGTATGAAAAATAATGCTTCATATTTGGTTATCTTCACTATGTTTTTCAACATTACCTAAAAGGAGTTGTGTCTTTAGATCCCTTTGCTGTTATCACAAAGTATGTAAAATGTATAGTTTGAAATGTCTTGGTGGTAGGATATGATGCCAGTCTCACAGCTTCTTCAAATATTCCACGTGGTTCTTCAGAGCTTCACAGATACTTGCATCTGAAAAAAAATCAAGATACAGTGAAAATAATAATTATGTTTTAAGTCTAGAAGTCCAGCACAAGATGCCTCCCTGTTCAAGTGATCTGAAAGTTCAGAGTTTCACTCAATCATTCTGAATCACATTCATTTGTTAAGGGATGGATAAACACTGCTACCAAAAGTATATGCTAATGTGAGCCTGAGAAGATCCTGGTCTCTGGTTCTTTGCTGAAAACCATAAAATTTTAGGTTCTTCCTATACATTTTAAAGACACAACTCAGAAAGTGAATCATCACCAGTAATTTTGTCTTCTTAGGGATTAAGACTGCATTCTGCAAAGTGCCATTTCTTTTTTTGAGTGTGTAAGGACACAACTGGAAACTGAAGACTCAGTTTAAGATTTCCATCTTTGTTCACATTTCATGGTAAGAGTTAGCCATTAAGAGTAGGATTCACACAAATCAGCAGGCTGAGCAAGGTATTGCATAAGAGAAGGGTAAGAGCTATTATTTAATGTCAGCCATGAGCTCTTGATGGAAAAGGCACTTAACTGTGTCAATCATTTCTGACAAAATTCACCTGCAAGATCCAAATTAAAATCTTCTTACTTTTGGGGAAGGGATGTAAAGACGTATCTGCTAAGGCGCTCCATTATTGCACTCTATTTTAAGCTACTGTTCTCATAATCTTACTCAAAGCCATTCCCCTCTATAAATCATAGTAATTGGGTCAAAGAGACAGGAGAATGGTTCAACATGGGTTTGTGCCTCAATATATACTTGATTATTTTACAAAATAACAGAGGCCTGAATACAAAACATACTCTGAAGGTCTTTGCTTCACAGGCATGTTCTGATAATTGCCAGTCCCTGCAGATAAACCCATGGAGACAAACACAAAATATATTTTAATAGTAAAAATATAAAAACCAAGCAGTAAATATAAATTTGATAATTCACATGTAGACAGCAGACATATAGACCACTACTTATTAAGGCATACATAGAATTAAGCAACACTGAGAGAAGAGGTTGTGAGCTCTGTCTAGTGCCTTGTATTCAATTCTTAAGGAATTTACCATCAAGGTACAAATGCTAAAATTACTCAGGACCTAAAGTGTGCAAGCACTGCATCTCACCAAAGTTTTATGAAATGCAATAAAGTTTGCAATATCCAAACAATATTAGAAGAAGAAAATATATGCATAAGATGCAATAAAATCTGATCACTGCACATTAACAACTGTCCTACAATTATGATTTTTTACTTTCTCTTGTTATTTCAGTTTATTTTAATTTTTATGCGATGAGACAACCACTCTTCATGTTCTGAAATGTTTTGAAAAACAGAAAGGTTATAGTAATATGATCTTGTGGAAAACTTTTTCAACCATATAAAGGACAAATAGTCATGCAAAAGAAATATTGTAGAAAGCAACTCTTTAGAATGATCCTTGTTTCATATACCTGTTTGACTAGGCAATAAAGAATAGTCTTGTTAATTCTGGCGTTTTACTAAAATGGATAACCAGTATATCCTAACATAAGGAGTATGTATTTTAAAGAGGTCTTAGTAAATGAAGCTTAATATAAGTTTAAATATTCCTAACAAAACATCTGTTGCTACTCTTTCATTGATTCTTTCTTCGAAATCTCATAAATACACAATCATATTTGAAAGAATATAAAAATTACAATCCTCTAGTACTTTGACTTTGTGAAAGACCTTTTTAAAAATATGTGATATATAAGTGAAGAAGCATGTAATTTTAGAAATTGCTATTCTCAAAAGCCATTACATGCATTTTTTGTGATATGTATGGTAGCAAGTGAAAAACAGAAGAAAAATATTCAGAAACAGATGCTATATCTAGGTAGGAAAGAAATAGAAAGCATAAATAAAAGAGAAACATGCCCTAACTGGATTTCTAAGCTATGGATGCTGCTTAAAGTTGGGCATATGGATTGGACATGTAGATTGGCTCTACAACCAAAATGAAATTTCTTAGATAGCAGCAGAAGTGATGTGCTTTAAATGATAAAATTGTCTCTCATCTGCTTATAGGTATTTCATTTTTTCATTCTTCAGAAATGCAATTCTAATATGATATATATATATATACTATCTTCTAAAACTTATACCATCTTAAATTTTCCAGTTTTCAGAAGTACCAAGTATATAAACTTTTACTGAAGAATTTGGCTTTATTTTCTGCCCTGCCTTTTATCTGTCCTCTGAAAGAGGATATCTGAAAGATGAAATTAGGTTGATTGTTCATGTCAAGCTGTTATCTATGTTGGAAAACATCAATGCAGTAGACACAGTGGAAGTTCCTCCATACAATAATAATATATAATAGTGGGCAAGTGAGTTGATCATTTATTCACCATGGAATGTGGGTTCTGGACTTATCTACTGAAAAGTCATACAGTACTGATAACTAGAACCAATCACTTCAGTTGTAATTTAGTCTGGGTTTATGTCTACTCAGAATTGCACAGAGATGCCTGAACCTGAAATAGCCATCAGCAAAGAAAGGCAAAGATAATTGCTAGATCCTCAAAAGGGCTACAAAGATGAGAATTAGTGTAGACAAAAGGAAACAGATTCCTATTAATATCTGTGACCTATTTCATGATTGTTTTTTATCATGACACTTGCTAATGATATTTTTGTTGGGAAATTATTTTTATTATTTTAAACTTTGCAGTTCCAGTGTAGTGCAAATCACTGTCCCTGTGGAAAAAAAGTTCACTGAAAATCAGAAAAATCTGTTGTGGCATAGGAAATCAAATCCCACTGGCTAGGGAAGAAGGCACAGAATGTTTATGAGTGGGTTTTGTCTACACAGGAACTCCTATCTTACACCAGCTCAGAAAGTATAAACTTTCTGTTGAGAGGATAACAAAATTTGTTAGGAACTTTGTAGAAAGTCACAAGCAGTAAGAGCTATAGAGATACAGAAACAGCACATTGTTAGGTAAGACTGTGGCTGGGATGACATCATAAGAATTTTTAGAAAATATAGAAGAACGTTATTGTGGAACTTCCACTTTTTGGACTGTGAATGCTACCATAACACCTGAAAGTTAATGAGTACAGGTGGAAGAGAAGAGTAGGTCCTGTAATTAAGCCAAGAGAAAATATTTCAATCATCTCCATCATTAAATTGTAGAATGGTTTGTATTGGAAGGACCTTAAGGATCACCTAGTACAAACTCCCCTGCCATAACCAGCTACACTTTCAAATATATCAGGTTGCTTAAAACCCCATCCAAGTATGAACACAATAAACTAAACCCAGTCTTCTAAATACTTTTGTTGCGGTGTGCAGAATAGGAATATGGATATGTAATTCCAACAAAATTGTTGTGAAATTGGACATTAACTCAAACACCTGTAGTACTGGATTGAAAGTGAAAGATTTATCTATATTAGTGTTATTTTCTCACAGTTTGATTATTAAGAATGAAATCCACACATAAACAGAAATAATTCATACTGTTTAAAAATAGCTGGAATATTAAGTGTTCCATTACCACAATCAATAATATGAAACAAACAGATTAAAAATCACAAAGCCAGCCTATCATCAAAACCATAGGAAATCAAATAAAATCAATCACCTTATAGCCTTGATTTATGCATTAGTGCTGACTCTTTGTTAGATCTTTTGCCTGAATATACATTAATACAAGCAACTAACTGCCTGTAAATCCAATGGTACTCAGGGATGCAAAAAAGATTGGTTTTAGTATGATTTGGCTGTTGTCTATTTAGGTTCCTGAAAAACAAAACTGACTGCAGTAGGTTGACTCTGGATGAGTGCCAGGTCCCACTGAGACACTCTATTCCTGCTCTCCTCTATTGGACAAGAAAAATATGATGAAAGGCTCATGAGTTATGTACAGGGGGTGATTGCTCATCAATTACTATCATGGGAAAAGCAGACTCACCTTGGGGAAAGTCATCTATTAGCCATCAGATCAGAAAAAGTTAATGAGAAATAAACACAAATATTGAAACCACCTTCCCTATACTCCTCCCTTCTTCCTGGGCTTAAATTCATTCACTGTTTTCACTACCTCATCTCAAATGGCACAGGGAGTTGGGGAATGGGATTGTGCTCAGTTCATCATATTTTTTCTCTGCCATTCCTTTGTCCTCATTCTCTTCGCCTAATCCAGCATGGAGTCTCCCTCATAGGAGACTTCTCCCTAAACATCTTCATTGTGAGTTCTTCATGAACTTCTCCATTGTGGGTCCCTTCCACAGACCGGAGACCTTCAGTAACCCTCCAGTGTGGGTCTCCCCAGGTGTTCACAAGTCTTGCCCACACATGTGCTCTAGTGTAGGCTACTGTCTCAATGGGGCCACAGGTCCTGCCAGGAGCTTTCCCAGTGTGGCCTTCCCACAGGGTTGCGGGGGCGCTGTGCAGTTTGATTTCGGATGGTCGGGATGGATGGAGACGAGAGATCTCTGGAGTCAGATCTTAGTGCATGAAGTTTATTGTAGAAGAGCATGGGTGAAAGGGACCTGCTAAGAGCTGCTGGGCGCAGCTCGAAGCAGGTCAGAGAAGTAAGAAAAGAGTAGAGAGGATACAAAAAGTGACAAAGAGAGGCAAGAAGCATGATGAAAAGAGCGGAAAAAGTCAGCATGGTTCCTGTTTACAATCTAGTAAATCATCTTCTGTGTTGAATATTCTAATTCTCATTAACCAATGTGGTATAAGCTACAAATCTTATATCATTTACATACAGCCTATAAGAATGATGGCATTACCATATGATGTTACATTTTAAACTCTAAAATCTACTTTGTGGACCCTCTGATAAGTTGGGAGGGTCTGCTCTGACCCTTGGACTTGTCTGCAAGCAGAAGGCATTGTTTTATCAAGGATGGAATTAACTTCAGTCGGCCATGCCATTGTTTTCCAGTTGTTCAGTAACTGGGGTTTGTTAACTCAAAGCTTGTTCTCATTTCAATCTCGCCTATAGTTTCTATATTCTCAGCATCTTTTGCTAGGCAATCATATCTATAAGGTTTTCCTATTTCATCTTCCCCAACACAGGGTCACAGTGTTTTTTCTGGTATCCACCTGCTCCAGCATGGGATCCTCCATGGGCTGAGGGAGAATGTCTGCTTTCAACTCCATGGGCTGCAGGGACACAACTACCTCACCACAGGCTGCAGCGGAATCTCAGCTCAGGCACCTGGAGGACATCCTCCCCCTTCTCCTTCACTGACCTTGGTGTCTGCAGAGTAGTTTTTCTCACATATTTTCATTTCATTCTTTTGCTGAAATTGTGTAGCAGTTTTTTCCCCCTTCTCAAATCTGTTTTCCCAGAGACACTACCGCCATCACTGATGGGCTTGGCCTTGGCCAGCAGTGGGTCGCTCTTGGAGCTGGCTGGCATTTACTCTGTTGGACATGGGGAAACTTCCAGCATCTTCTCACAGAAGTCACTGCTGCAGCACCCTTGCTACAAAAACCTTGCCACACAACCCAAATACAACACTCTACTGCTACTCAAAATCCAGCAAAGTATTAAGGGTGACTTCACCCCACATAACGCCCGTTTTAGAACTACTCACATTTACTGACTGATTTTAAGCTTATTAGGCACTATCTGTTACTGTGAAAGATGACCACTTCAATGGCTGAGATTTTAGCACTTTATTTTACCATATTATTTTACCATTTTATTTGCTTGATTACATTCAGTAATGCTGGTGCCTTCCTTTTCATGTTCCCACCATCAGGCACTATACTTGGCTATGGTATCTAAAGTTTCATTGCTGTAGCCTAGGCAAAATGGATGTAGCAAGTCAGCAGAATTAGACAAAAAAAAGTCACCTAATTTACAAGGAACAAACAAATTCTTTGAAGCATAAGAATTCTGTGCTACTTGCAGAGAGAAACCATACGGGACAAAAGTACTTGTACTAGTTGAAGACTTGCCAAACACCGTTTCAACAATTCAAAAATCTAAATGACTGAGTTCCACATCCAGAAAACATGGCCCAACATTGTTTAATTTGCTCATATAGATCCATGTGTGCTAAAAGGAACTCTAATGAATCTGACTATATACATTAATGCTACACTGAGGTGAACTAGATAACTGTTCTTCAATGTTGGCAAATTCATGGCACAAAAAGGTCAAAACAAGTACCAGTTAAATTCAGTCCTTCTGCATCTAAAGGCTCTAGAAATACTGCTGATCAACAGAGATAAACAGCAGATCACCAGCTTCTGAGCAGAAACAAATAGTTAGGTAGATGACTTCTGGAAGCATAGCCACAGGCATCCCCTAGTACAACATCAAAGAAATATTGTTTACTGGAAAAAAAGGGATACAGTTTGTGTCACTTGTCAAAATTTTCCATAGTAGCGCAACAGGCAGAGCATGTCACCTTTCAGGATGTTTGTGCAATTTTAGGCTCTTAAATTTTATATATTTGGCATAATATATATTGTATATATTTAGCATAAATTATCACAGATTAAGTCCACCTCATTATAGCTATGCTAACAGAGGCGTGTGTCTGCTGTATTGTTTCTTTTCTAAACCTTTCTTTCAAAGGTTTTTGTGAAGCCAAGATTAATAGGCTAAAATAATCATGTTCAGGTCTTAGTACCAAAGTTCCCTTGCTCAAGGCAGTGACTCTGCAGTTCACAGGGTGAAAGTTACTTACTCTAAAAAACATATAAAGTTACTGAATACATTTTTCTCAGAGACCCGGAATGTCTGAACACAAAGCTACTGTTTCTGAGTCTGGGCAGCTCATAAAAGACGGTGTAGATACATGTGTTTGAGTCTAAATGAAAGAAGGCAAGGAATGACTTGGAGAATTGGGCCTTAGATTAGCCACATTGCTTGGCTGTCTTACTCACTAACTGCATAGTAGCTCTTAGTACAGCTCCTTTTAAAATAATGCTCACACACAGTTCCAGGGCAATACTCCCACATGACAATATAGCCTATGTAAGGTAACCAAGATTCAGTTTTTGGTTGCTAGGAAATGCAAAAGTACAGCTTTATCACAACTGTCCAATAAAACACAGTCATGCAGTAATGCACATGCGTATTTCAGTGGAATAAGCATTGATCTAAGAAAGATGTATTCCCACATATGAAATATTTAAGCTCTGAAATTCACTTCCACTGATAGTCTGCTATTGTCCGCACTGCTTCAGTAGTAGTTTTGCTCTAGCATCTCTTTTGGAGAGAGGAATTTCTGCCCAATGCAGCTCCAGAAACTGAGCTGTGGCAATCTGTGACTGTATCTGTTGTATTTCCTTTCTTTTATAGTCTTCTGATACTCTTGCAGCAGCTTAGTACCCTCAAATGAATCCATATGACCTCATGCAACGTACCCTTCAGAGTTTTACCATTAAAATGCCATTGTATGGCTTCAGCATGGTCCAAATGGGACTGACATATGCATAGACAGCAGTATTCAGTACATAGGCCAGCAGTCACAGGCATTTTTATTAAAAGTCACAGCCAAGAATGATAGCCATTTTTTCATGAGATGCCAAAGGGTTGACAAATATTTCTGGAACACTTTCCTAGAAAGTGAAAAATCTGGATTCAGCCCATTACTCTTCATAAGGCTTTCCAAACCAACATCTTTCATCCCCATCTACTGAAGTCGTGTCATTAGGGCAGTGTGGCAAAATATAGGATCCATCAAGTCAGTGAGAGTACAAGAAATCCAGAATCTGATTCTGTAATGCAGTAATCTGGACAATTCCCAGTGAAAGGTATTACTCAGACTTCTGGACAACTTTCAGAGCCCTACAAACATATTTCAAAATGTGTATTTAACATAAAGTGGATGAATGCATGAAAAATCATACAAATGGGGATTAAAACATAAGATCCTTCAGTTACACAAATCCATTGTCAGCAAGGCTACAGAAGTAGGGACTTGGTTTTTTTTTTCTTTATACTAGTCTCGCAGTTCTTACTACAGCTGGCCACACAGTGGCACAACTTCCACAAGAAAGACGACAGGCAAAAAACTGACGCCTTTCCTTGGGACTACCTAGAACAGAGGTTAGACAAAATTAAGAGAATAAAAAGCAGATATTTATTCAAAGGTCTTCTTGGTACATTCGGGCAGTCAGAACCCACCTAGGGCTACACCCAAAACAGAAGATGGGTCACGTGTTTTTCATGCTCTATAGTTTTGGTTCATTTGCATATCAGAGTTAGACCTCTAATTATAACTTCAGGTAATGAAGTCATCTATCCCAAGCTTGCCCCCCCAATTTCTCTGCTGTTTACATTTTTTGGGGCCTAAGACAGTAAGGTGTCCTAGAGTTTCAGGCCTAGGGAGAAATTGTTTTGTGTAAGATGCGAGAACAGTAGCTCCAGAGTTACATGAAAAATATAGAAGCTAAAAATCCTAAGGCATCAATTCCAGGTCAGTTCTTTAAACATTGCCAGTTAGTTGAATGAGGAACTGCTGTTTCTGTAAAAACAATACTAGTTTAGGTTTTTGTTTAGTTGAATTTTGTTGGTTTGGTTTGTTTCCCTGGCGACTTTTTTTGTTTCGTTGATTGAATGGTTAAGGGTTTTGTTTGGTTTGTTGGGTTTTGTCCATATATTATCCAAGGAATCTGAGAACATTATCTAGGTTTACATGTTTCATTCCTCCAGCCAAACTTTGGCCTCTAGTTTTGAATTTGAGCACCAATAAATAATGTGGAAGAGAGCTGAATAAGAAATAACTGAAGAAAGATGATCACTGATAAGGAGACTATGCTAACCAAGGTATGAGGTTATAAACATCATAGAAACACTTGATTTGGTAGCAATTTACTCTTAAGTTTTTCCTACTGGTAAATAAGAGGAAAAAGTAGGGAATAGCTGATTAGGGAATTTGACTGAATCGCTGAAGTTGAAGGTCTTGTAAAGGAGATAGTCTTAAAGCAAAAAAATTTCTGTACTGGATATAACTTGAAGTTCACTTTTCACAGAATTCTGCTATGTACCATGACCAGAAGGATTACATTTCCTTCAGAGGACAGAAAGAAATACTGATTAAAACAGTTCTCAGGAAAAATGTACCTTTGAAGTAATTTTTACTGCCCACTTAAGGTCCCTGTAAATTCTGAGGATATAGTTTAGAAAACTAAGTTAGGAAAAAAGCTCCAAAACATTATGGAAGCTGGTTTTGCTGTGGAAACTTAACTATACAA
Source organism: Orthonyx spaldingii (assembly GCA_013397795.1). Classification (NCBI taxonomy): domain Eukaryota; kingdom Metazoa; phylum Chordata; class Aves; order Passeriformes; family Orthonychidae; genus Orthonyx; species Orthonyx spaldingii. The sequence goes on from VZTJ01001222.1 coordinate 203,315, forward strand.
AATACATTATTTTTGTGCAGTTTTGCTTTATTCCTTCATGCAACAGACAATTCTTTATTTACCCACAAGATGGCACCAGAAGATTGAATAAAATTTAGTCCTGTGCATGGCCTCACACACCTTGACATTTCTGCATCTTTCCCAGACTGCACAGACCCAGAAATTTGCACCTGTCAAACACTTTTAAATTACATACAGTTTTAATAAAGAATAAATGCAGTAGTCATCTCAGATTGATTCAAATAGGCATTTTGTCACATGTTAGACCAATACTTAAAAGTATATATTTTCAAAAAATACTTCACTCGTGGTTTAAAAGATAAAGGTTACTTCCAAGGTAAGACTATTTCTTCAGCAGCATGATTTGAGTTTACTACTTGATATTCTTTTAAAGGTAGAGTAGGATACATTTTATTAAACAACTCTAATTCTCATAATATTAAAGTATTTTTCAAAGTTAATAGAAATTAGGATAATTCTTAATTTTTTTTTGTCTAAAATTGGAAATTTCTTTTTGGGAGGCAACTACTAGTGAACACAGAGCTGATGACAACTTGTTTATTTTCTAATTTTTATTTATTAAATCTTAAAGAAAGTTTTAGTTTCTGTAGTAATACAAAGTCTATCATGAATGTTCATACTACCCTCCTCTGGGAATCTTCCACATAAAAATATGTTATTTGCAAATTGAAATAACACCCTTAGAATTTATTTATTCATTAGTTCCTATAACAAAGAAATTTAGAAAGGGATTCTTTGCAATTTTTCAAGATGATTGAACTGTAAAACTTGTACAAAAATTGATCTTTCACAAAAGAAAAACTCTATACCTTTGCAAAAACAAGATATAGAATTAAGTTATGAAAATAATCTGATTTACTGCAGAACTCAAGTGTTTCTCCTTTCTTCTTATAAAAGATGCAGTTCACATACTTAATGAAAAAATGTATGAAAATAATTCAAAAAAAATAAGACCCCAAGAAGAAGAGAAAGCTATCCAAGGAAATTTTAAACTTTATGTCAAGCACACTGCAAATGCCAATAATATGTAGATTATTTGCCACATCTGCAAAAAGTAAAGAGAAGCACATAATAAATCAGAAATATATTTTAGTAATGTCTATATATGCTGATTGAGATAATTTATACTTCTCTTCCCAAAAATCACAGGGAAACATAAAAAAGCAAGTCCTGAATCCTCCTGAGAAACAGTCAGCTGAATAATATGATCTATTGTGTAAATAGTAAATGTAAATTTTTATATAGCAACCAAAGGCAACAGACCAGCACGGCTGAGTCAAGACCTGCTGGTCAAACTTAAGGACAAGACGCAAATGAACAAGCAGTGGACACAGGGATGAGAATAGAGATGAAGTTCAGTTTTTCACGGATGGGATCAAGAAAGCCAAGGTGTAGCTGGAGCTGAATTTGGCAAGGGATGCAAAGAACAGGAAGGGCTTCTCCAGGAATGTCAGCCAGAAAAGGAAGATCAAAGAAAGTGCACCTCCCTGACAAACACGACTGGCAAACTGGTAAGAATGGATGAGAAGAAGGCAGAGGTGCTCAACAATATTTTTACCTCAGTTTCTATTGGCAACGTCTCTTCCCACACCTCTTGAGTAGATGGACAGGAAGATGGGGACGGGGGGAGCAAAGTCCTTCCCTCTGTGAGAGGTTTGTGACCAGTTTAGGAACCTACATAAGCCTATGAGACCTCATGAGATTTATACCAGAATCCTGAGGGAACTGGCTGATGTAGTTGACAAGTCACTCTCCACAATATTTGAAGTCATTGAGATGAAGTCCCTGGTGATTAGAAGAAGAGAAACACTGCACCTATCTGTAAAAAGAGTAGAACGGATGACACTGGGAATTACTGACCTGTCAGCCTCACCTCACACAGTGCCTCAAGACATCCTTCTCTCTAAATTGAAGAGATATGGATTTGATGGCTTGACTATTCAGTGAATGGGGGATTAGTCGGGTGGTTCCAACCAGAGGGTAGTGGTCAATGACTGAATGTCCGAAAGGGCATCAGTGACAAGTGGTGCCCCTCAGTTGCCTGTATTGGAATCAGTACTGCTTAATATCTTCATTGGCGACATGGACAGAGGGATCAAGTGCACCCTTAGTAAATTTGCAGATGAAACCAAGCTGAGCAGTGTGGCTGACACACCTAAGAACAGAATGCCATCCAGAGGGACCTGGAGAAGCTTGAGATGTGGGCCCATGGGAATCTCATGAGGTTTAACAATGCCAAGTGAAAGGTGCTACACCTGGATTGGGGCAACCATCAGTATCAGCACAGACTGGGGGGTGAACAGAGAGCAGCCCTGCTGTGAAGGACTTAGGGCTGCAGATGGATGAGAGGCTGGACATGAGCCATCAACATGCTTGTGCATCCCATATGTGTCCTGGGCTGCATCAATAGAAGTGTGGCCAGCAGGGTGAGAGAGGGGATTCTGCCCCTCTGCTCTGCTCTGGTGAGACCCCACCTGGAATACTGCATCCAGTTCTGAAGTCCCCAGCACAGGAAAAACATGGAGCTGTGGGAGAGAGTTCAGAGAAGGACCACAAAAATGATCAGAGGGATAGAACATCTCTCATATCAGGGTGGGCTGTAAGAACTGGGGTGGTTCAGCCTGGACAAGGCTCTGGGGACAACTTATTGAGGCCTTTCAATACTTCAAGTGACTAGTAAGAAACGTGGGTGAAGCCTTTCTATAAGGGACTGTTGTGATAGAATAAGGAGTAATGGCTTTAAATTGTAAGACTAGACAAGTTAGAGTAGATATGAGGAAGACTTTTTTACAGTAAAAGTGGTAAAACACCAGATCAGGTTTCCCAGTGAGGTAGTAGATGCCCCATTCAGGGTCAGATTGGACATCACTGAGCATCCTGACTGAAGATGTCCCTGTCCATTCCAGGAAGGGTTGCACTAGATGACATTTAAAGGTCACTTCCAACCCAACATCATTTTTTCTGATTCTCAGTGACTGCGTCATATGTCATCAACACTAGATCTCTGACTTTTTTTTAAATCTAAAATTAGTAAAAAAGTATTTTAGAATGAAAACAGGTTAGATAGTAATCTGATTTTAACTCTGTGAATTGCAAATAATTTCACTAAACTGAGGGAAATGTGTAAATTGCTCAGAATTTATACTGGTGTGGTAGAAACCAGAACAGAGACCATAGTGTCAAAGTTCTCTTTTCAATACAATTTGAAAGAAATTCTTAAATTAGAACTATTTTAATCCCTTTGTGAAGTCATAGGAATAATCTGACAAAGTTTCAATTCCATATTTTTGACACTCATGCTGTAGTAGACAAGTCTGGTCTGAATATACCTCTTTTTTTAGATGGCAACATCATTGTATTCAGCAATAAAGTTCATGCATTTCAAATATGATCACAGTTTACCCATGTATAATTTGCATGAATACATGCTGATCAGCTTTTTTTTTCCATTTACAGTGAGATGTGTGGATTCCCCACATGGATGAGCAGTCAGTGTCATCCTGTATGTGAATAACTGCTCACAGGTGTGTTTAAAAGGTTCATTTCTGTTTCTGCAAAAGAAGCATTGTTTTTACACCACTAACTCCTTGCAGGAAATCTCAATCTTTTCATAATTTAACTCAGCTGGAAGTTTCCTGATATGTCTCACTGAAAGGGATGTGTTTTGGAAAATGCTGTCACCTTTGCAGCACATTTTTAAACAATGACAATGAATATCTACAGAGTGATATCATAAAGGGTGTGTTTCTTAAGCGAATGCATGCTTTTTACTTCATCAGTCTCTAGGATCCATACAGCACATCAAGTGCCACTTGAGTCATTGTCCATTGATAGTCATTGTTTTAAAATAGAGGGTAATAGTAATAATATTAAAAACAAAAGTTTCAATGACTTTCACAAACATTACACATAACTTCAATTCTATAACTGGTATGACCTTATATAAAAACTAATATAAAAACTAGTGCTAAACAATAGGAATGTGAATTCAGGTATGCAAAAGCTAGGAAACAACAGAATGAAGGTTTCCCTTTGCCTTGAATGTTTCTGTTCAAAAAGTGTATTAGCTGCAAGTTTTTACTGCATTCCATTTTCTTCCACTGCACTTCCTTCACATTTGGCACATAGGATGAATGGCAATGACAGGCTGTCACTTTCTCCTCCTCTGTTTGAGGTGTACCACCAATACACAATTTCTACATTTTGTTCAAGATACATAATGAAACCAAAATGGCTTATATCCTGATATTTGCATTCATCCTTTCTCTTCTTATTGTAAGAGTGTTTAAATGCTTCATATCTACTAAGAGGAAGTGTTGGGGTAGCTGAGCCCATCCCAGGACCTTGGTGGGACAGCTCCGCTGCATGAAACCACCCCTTGGAAAGCAAAATGGTTTCTCCCTGAGTTGCTTTACCTGGATATGTTA
>VZTJ01001222.1:208028-235584 GCA_013397795.1 Orthonyx spaldingii
TTAAGGAAGAGTTATCCAACACCTCTGTGGTGCTTGAGGAAGAGCTCATCAATCTGCTTCAATGTTACACATAGTGTATTCTAACCTCCATTCAGAAATTTGATTTGAATGCAAAGTGCTGCAGGATGTGACACTTTGCTGTTGCTCACGATAGAAAATTCTGTTGTATTCTCTCTTTAAAACCTGAAATAAAGTCACATTCAGAATACTTTTTATATGAAGAAAGCCTGGCATTCCAGTACTATTTATATATTTTTCAGTTTTCAAACCTGAAATGTTTACACCACCAGACCTCTCTGAGCACAAGAAATTCACAAAATGTCCATTTGTTTAAATAACAGGTACCAGATGTCACAGCAAGTAAACTATACCTCAGCTGCCTGTGGGTTAGCAAATTCCCTGTGTTCAACATTGCTTAGATTAATTGGCAGGCCATTTGCTTTTGACGTGCTGCTATTTGCACCGCAGGACAGGGCACAGCCTCAGCTACGTGATTACATCAAAGCCTACTGAAAAAATAGCTTCAGGTTTAGCAACTATAGTAATTAAAAAAAGCAACAAAGCCCCCCCAAAACCAACATGCCTGTTTATGGCTTATTCTTCAAACATGTTTCTTCTGCATATAACCCATAAATAAAATGCCTTCAACAATTCTATCTTAAGATATTTTAACAACAAAAATGTTTTCAAATCCTCTGACTGTTCATTTATAAATCAGAACTGGTATTATGTAGTTCTGTAGAACTTCTTGCTGTCACTCAAGACAACAAATTGTATATAAAATAAAAAATGTGAGTTGGGAATACCCATGGTAATCTGAATCAACCAGCAAAGTTTGATATCCATCTATTTATTTCGAGTCAGGCTGTTCAAGGTCTACAGGACTCAAATACCCCTTTTTCTCTAGCATCAATCATAAAATAAGCAAGTAAAACTGTAATCCCTATATCCTACAAAGCATTAAATTTCTTATGTTTCTAGTGCATCCTCATGTTTGTTAGGCAGCATCACATAGCAGAATGGTAATATTACTTTTTTGTTCTACAGAAATTTAGGAAAATAAAAATTACATTTACTTTCAGAGTCTGTATTGTATAATTTGAAGTGCAAAAAACTTGAACTTTCAAGCATTGAAATATTGAACAGGCATTCAATATACTATGTTAGTTCCATCCCTTTGATGAATCAGGGTGAAAAGCAGCCTGAAACTGAAAAAATTCAGTGGAGAAAAAAAAAAAAGAAAAAGGCAGTAAACAAAGATCAAGTTTGTTCAGGAAGAGGGACTATGATTAAAAGAAAAAAAAAACAAAACTAAATTAATATTAACTTTTAAATTATTTATTTAAAATGAATGTGAAACTAACCGTTCAGACTCCATCTCTAGCAGTTTTGCTGCAAAGCTAGATCTAAATGCTGTGTCCATAATGCTTCTTTATTATAAGGATGAGAAAAGACTCAGAAAAGCTTCTGAAAGGTTTTGCAGTCAGATGTTTGACAGCAACAGCTGTCTCCAGGCTGTACACTGCTGCAGCATGTGTGTTTCAAGCCCACTTGGGAGCTGATTAATACAGACAATTTTGATCCAGGAGCAGCCTTACATAGCCAGTTCTATTCCATTGCCATAAAGCCTTCCCTCTGACTCCTCCGATAGGACGCACTGGGTTTGGTGCTCAGAAAGCCACATAGGAGGTTGGTGCTGGTGGTAAACGTGCGTCTCATGAGCCAGAAAAGCCCTGGCATACACAGAAGCCTGTCAGGTGGCTGGTGCTGCAGCCTCTTTGCCTCTGGGCACTTGGACTCTGGAGCACTGATGTGTCTACCAGAGTACCTACATCTGCCCTGCTACTGATCAAAATAAAGAACAGGAACAAGGCCTAGGACATATACAGCCTGATCAAAATCTTACAGTTTAATATCTTTCAGAGATTCCTCTGTGATACAGATACTACGATGGCGAGAAGAATGCTGCTATATATCTTCTTCTGTCACCTCTAAGAGCTATATATATGGCATGGTTTATTATTAATATTATTCCTGCTACGCTGAGAAGAATGTTCCTAACCTGAGTCCTCTAGACTCAGTAAAATCCCTGTTCCACTTCCACACCAGACAGAGATATTTCCAAGAACAGAGACAAATGTTCATCACATCCCTTCCTAGAAAAGTTAACTTGTAACCTTAACATGACTGTCTCAAACCCAGAATTTGGCTAATGTGAACAGAGAATAATATGTTGCCATCCCTCCTACTCCTGATTATATAGAACTCTATCAAGATGTGGCAAAGTCAGCTACCAGCATTATGGTGGCTTGTGTCTTGTTCTGTCTCCCTCTCCTAATTGTTCCTAGCATTTTATTTGTTTTTCTGAACACTGGTATTATAAAACTGTTATTTCAGGAAATGTTTTTTTACACTCCAAGATATCATTCTTGAGAGGTAATGGTTAGTTCAGAGCCTATAATTTTTATATGTGAAATTAGGATTGTTTTTCTCCCATGTACATCGTGTTGTATTTACACCGAATTTCATTTGTCACTTTTTTGTCCTTCAGTCTTACAGTCTTCTTTTAATTCCTCACAGTCAGCTTTCAAACTTACTATCTTGAATAATACAGTATTGTCAGCAGCCTTTTCCTTTTCAGTAATCTCCTGCTTTCCAGGTCAGTGATGAATATGTTTTACAGTACAGGCCCCTGCTTACTAGCATTGATGACCTGTCTCCACTTCAAGGACTGACAACTTACTCCTATTTGTGTTTTCCTTCTCCTAACCAGTAATTTATCTATGCAACAATTGCCTTTTCTCATGTCACCTAATTTACTTAAAAGCTTTGTGCGAGATACGTTGTCCAAAGGCCTTTTGAAATCTATGGAAACTAAATAAATCCCCCTCCTCTCCCACAATCACTCAGTTTCAGACAAGTCTCCCGTTGAGAGCAGCTCCTAAAGGGACTCTCCTCTCCCTTTTTTCTTCTGCAAGGTTCACCACTGAAGCCTCTCAACAACGACCTTGTTCTGCTTCTTGGTTTTTAGTATATCTTTTATTCTGATTATCAAATTGTCACATAGACTTTTTGATCCTGATGTGTGTAAAAAAAGAGTATTAGTTTTGTTTCCCTTTGCCGCTTGTTTGTTCGTCTTAATTACTCTTTATGCTTTCACATTTTATAAACCCTCCTAGTTTCTTTTGAATGAAAGTGTATGACTTCAGCTTTTTTTTTTTTTAATTGTTTCCAGAAATGTCCCTTATATTACTATTCAATTTTTGCTTTATATCTTATGGTCTAACTTGCTTTACAGAGGTATTAAAATATTGATTCTTTTTTATGAAACAAGTTACATGTTGCTTTTTTTTTTTTCTGTTAATCCTGGAAAACCGACTTTCTGAATTGCTACTGTGTTTAAAGTGGAAAAATAAGAGAAACAGAAATGACATTTACCCTCTCAAGCGATCCAGAGAACACTTTTCTTACGAAAACCTTCTATGCACACAACTGGAAATGGTCTTCTTGCCAAGTTTATTCCTGGGGTATTTTTGGGGGGGGGGGGGCTGGCAAGGGGATAATTAAACTAGAGTGCCTTAAGTGCATGGGTCAAATTTATCTTGCAAAATTTAAAACAAGGAACAGAGATTTGAAGCTGATAAGAGAATGAAAGCCTAGACAATAGAAATTAATCATGATTTGCATTTCTGGACAAGTACTTGGGGAGAAACATTATCCCTTGAGTCATGTGCCAGGAAGTGTATATTAATTTTCTGTCTTGCTGTGGATGTCATGAATGAAAAGCACAGAGGAAAGGATGTGTTCTGAACATTTCAGAATCAGGTCTGTGCATTTAATATTCTTTCATGGAATCATTTTAACTACCACCTGCTTTGGATTACTGTAATTTCCCCAGGCTAAAATTGAAGTAATTTACAAAAGATTCTGACATCTTTCTTAAAGGTTATGGAGTAAAGAAAAAAGGACCAAAAGATCAAATTTCACAAAGAATAATTAAGTAGAAAATCATGTGTGATGAAAATAATCAAAAATTAAGTTTTATTCCTGGAAAAAACTGCAGTTACAACCTTTCATATAGCAAGAACTCTAACATTCTAGATCACATTTATCTGGAATAATATTCTATTTATTTAAATATATACCACTGTAATTTTTGTCATTTTTTGTTCTTTATCATGCCATTATTTCATTTTTTGAAGTTAAATGCCACTTACATTTCTCTTGGAGTATGACTAGTGTGACAGAAAGGAAGCCATTTATTATTTCATCAGAAGTTATGTGTTTCTACTGCCACGCATGTCAGCTGCTGGTGAAATGAGGCCCTTCCATTTGGGATCCTTTTATATTGCCACAACAAGTTAAAAAAAGGAGGACCAAGTAACAATGAACTACATAATGCAAGAATTACTATTGTATTTGTATAGTCTATATTATGCACCTACTATCTTTGCATTGTCTTAGATTTTGCTTTGTCTTATCAAGTATTTTATTTCACAATGTGTATATAATAGAATAACCTGGTGAGCAGTTAAAACTGTGTCAACACTTTCTCCACTCAAAAGGCTTTGACTTGAGTAGGGACGAGGCTTAAGCTCGACAGGCAGGCGAGGTTCTGTATAAGCAGCTCATATAGTGGTGGAAAACGAAGTAAGATAATACAGTTTTATAGGGACTGACAAAAGAGAATGAGTTTAGTCTTCTTTCCCTGTACTCAGAGGGGCATATTAGACAGAATCTCACTCATTGAATCCAGTTTGTTGGTCCATTCTGACACCTGTTCTCCAGTTAAAATGAGTTCAATTAACTAGAAATTCATCTTGAAGGCCTTTCCTCACAGGTAAAAAGTGTTTGTAATTTGCCTCTGGCTATGTAGTGTGTCAGGGCCTTGGTAAACATTAAAAGTGAGACAATTCTTGTTTCTAAGTCTCCAAACCTCCAATTTGACTGCAAAGAGTTTCCACAGAGACCTATCTGTACTCAGCTACTGGTCAGGTATTTGACCTGAGATCAAAGAAGCATGTCAGAATACTCCAGCCTCTCAAAGTCCTCTAATTAAAATAGTGTGTTGCCTAACAACAGGATTTTAAAAAATAGTGGTGTTTTCATCTGTTTATATAAGTATCAATAGCAACAATAATATGAACTGCTATGAGTAAAATAAAACGTAGCTTGAAATTGTCAGAAAATAATTGTTAGCTTTCGTGGTGGATTAGCCTTGGCTAACACCCAGACACCCACACAGACACTCTTTTACTTTCCCTCAACACGATGGGGAAAAAAATAGGCTAAGATGGCTCAAGGTCAAGATAAAGACAGGGAGTTTATTTACTAATTGCTGTCATGGGCAAAACAGACTTGAACAGCAATTAAAAGCATATAAAGCACCACCCTTTCTGAAATATTAAGGGACATTTAGCAATAGGTATATGGAACAGCCTTTTAAGAAATTTTGTGTATGTGTTTGATATTTACACACTGGTGCTCAAATGAAAGGATACCTCTAAGATAACCAGCTGAACCTCAACATATGAACCCTTTAACCAAATTTCAAAATATTTTAGATTTTATTTTTCATTGTTAATGATTTTTTCAAATGAATAAAAAATGTTCAGAAAGTTTTGTGTAGAACATCCTTAAAAATGAAGTTTCAGCAGTCACTTAACAGAAGCTGAAAACAGCAGGTGCATTGCAAAACTCAGACAATAAATAAGCTTTTTTTTCCTCACAGAGAACAACAAACAGTAATGCAATAAGTATGTAGACAAACAGAGTCTAACAAAAAGATAGTCTTGACAAGTGTAATTGGAGGAATTCTAACACAAGTCTACACACAATTCAACAGTTCTAATGATGAATTCATCTTTTATCACCCATAAATATTGAATGAGAACATATTTAAGCATGGTAAATTGTAAACTGATAGCAGGTGAAAAGAGAAACTAAAGAGAACAGACAAATCTTTAGTAACCTTTAATTTTAGCTAGTTAATCGATCTTGCTCACATAGTCAACAATGCCCAAGATGAAAGTCATATTCAAATTTATATTTCCTAGAATATACTACATATGAAATATAGTTCTGTGAGTTTATTTTAAATCAAGTAAGAGGTCAATTAAAGGGAAAAAGTTTTAGAGTGACTAATTTGATATTTAGTTTTCATTTGATACATACAGTGCAGTTAATTGCTTTCACATGCCCTTAGGAATGCAATAAGGTAATATTTTAAATTTACTTACAATTTTATTATAATGTAGAAAACATAATATGGAAATGGTTTAATATAGTCACTTATCTTAACACTCCTAAATGATAAATTAAATACGTTACTATTCATGCAGAATTGAGAACTTAAATTTGGTCTACACAAGTCCAGACAGATAGAAGAAAACATTTATAAGCATTTGAGATTCTGATTTAGGTTTTCAATTCACATAGCAACTAATGTGACAAGGCTGATTTGAATTTTGAAAATTTTTTTGCACATTTCTTTTAATTTATTTACAGACAAAAAGAGTTCATAAACAATATTTTCTGGACACTGTAAAATGATTAATACATTTGAGAGTGTTATAATTTGCCTGCAGAGAATTCAAGAACACAGGGAGGTGAAATTCAATGAATAAATTAGAAAAAAACTTTCTCAGCTTAAGTTAGAATGCACAGATCAGCAAATTTAGTCACCTCTTTTCAGTGCTTACACTGATTAATATATCATCCCAGTGTTTTTTTAACTTGTATAATCTTAGGGACGCTGCTGTAGTTGTTAATGTGTGTCAGTCACTTCTATTGTATATTAATGGTTGTCAAACTCACTTTTTTCATTGCAATAGGGCATCACAATTAAATTTTAAGCTTATCTTGCTGATATTTTTCATATCATGTAGTGTGGTCTACACATTATCCTGCTTTTTAGATATAGCACATAGAAATAATTGAAAAAAATACCAATAAAAAGAATGTTATCTTAATCGAGAAATTCTTAAGCTTAAAGTAAAAAAGACTTCTAAAAAAGTGAACTGAACAAAAGAATTGAAGAAAAAAAAGTAATTTTCATACCCAGATAATACTTGAAGTGTTCCATATCGGGGAGAAATCTCCTTTATGCTGAGTGTGTAGCTAAGTGCCGGTTAAGGCTCATTTTTAGGTGATAATTGGATCTTATGAAAATCTTTTGTTGAACTACTGCTCAGGTAATTGCACTTTTTAAAAGAAACAATCTGTTTCTACTGAAACAATTTTCAAACCCAACTAGTTCAGTGACTTTAAACTGAGCAAATCTGAACATAGTCACTCATTTGGGAGAAAGAACATGACTGTTCTGTAAAAATGCAAATTTTATGAGAATGTACTACAGCTTACAAGAATACAAGCAATTTGGGTCAACTAGCAAGCACAGATAAATAAGTTAAGATGCTAAAGTTGAATCTTCCTTTCATTGTACTAAAACCTCCTTGGTACTATTCAAAGAGTGCTGGTGAGAATTGTGTTGTTTTAATGTTTTTTTCTGCAACTCAATATTTCATGAGTATAAACCTAGATGAAGGTTAAAAGATCTTGAGATGAAGAAATAATTTTGACAATCTTAGAAGCATTCCTCCCTAAGTGCTAAGCAATGCAACCATTTTTCGTAATAGATATTTAAATAATAGAAGCTATGTTTCTATGTGATTGGTAGGAGCGCCAATATCCAAATCTAATGTGAGAAATAGTTAACATAGTTGTATTAGTTTATGTATATATAAATATTAACTAAAAGCAAATATTTGGTTGATTTAGCAAGATGATTACCTTGTCAGATATGAAATATGATTATAAAGGGAAACCTTATCATAAATGAAAAGACCTATTACTTGAAGAATACATGTTATTAGAGTGAAAAAAATTTGCAAATTCATGGACCCAAACGGGTACTATTTTACTTGAAATATTTATGGAAATACTGTGTTGTCTATATTTGATGATAAGTGGTTGTTGAAAAGCTGACATGTCATTCTATCCAGTTTTTGATGTAAGACTATATTAACCTTGAGTTCAGGATGATATTAATCCTTCTTGTTCTCTCCTCACACAATACAGCAATGTGTCATCCGCAGCATAGATACATTAAAAAATCAGCAGGAATTTTCAAGGGTATTGACAAAAATGAGAAAGTGAAAAAAAAAAATCATCTGTTCTGAAACATTCAGGTGAATATGGCACGATTAGAAAATAAACTAAAGGACGAGATTAGATTCATTTAGTCAATTAAATATAAATAGACTGGGTTTTGCTTGTCTGCATTTTTAAGAAAAGAAGAACTGAAGAAAGCTTGGGGTATTGTTTATTATGTTTTTATTTTTTATTTTATTCAGTTGAAATCTGAATAGGACTGACTTAATAATAGGGTCAGTCCTTATGAGCATACAGCAATAGGAAAAGCTAAAAATCCCCCAATGTTTAAAACCAAACAAGTTGAATACTAGCTTGTACAAACAGGTATTTGTTTCATTGAAACAAAAAAAAAAAACTTCTCATGAATAAAATAATTTAAATCAGAAAGTCTATCAAAACTGATCCACAGAAATAAATGAAAAAACCCTGCAATTCCACTGCTGACACAAAAATTACATCCAAAAAAATGAAAACCAGATAGACAGAAGGGAAAGGAGAGAAAGAGGCAATATGGAGTTATATTTTACATATTTCTAGGACATATGCAATATGATCTGTTTTATTTTTATGGTCATTCTTGACAATACTTTATCTGAACTTCAAATTATTTTTCTGTGCTACCTTAGAGATGTGTCAGAGTAGAGGAATGGAATTATTTAATACAAAAATGAATATTTTTATAAACGTTACTGCTTTCTGGAATAAAGATGTACAGCCTCTGCCATAGTCCACAGACTCAATTTCATTCTACTTTCGATAATTTTACTTTGTGTGTGGAACACCACATCCACCAAAGAGTTGAAGCCAACAGCTCTATGTCCCAGTAGAGATCAGTAACAAGTGGTGTGTATCAGGGTTCCATACTAGGATCAGTATTGTTCAATGTCTTTCGTAGTTACATAAACAGTGGGATTTCATGTTCTCTCAGCAAATTTGTGGATAACACCAAGCTGTGTGGTATGGCTGACATGCCTGATGGACAGGATGCCACCCAGAAGTGTTGTGGTTTCAGTGCAGCAGGCAATTAAGCCCCACACAGCCACATACACACTGGAGAGGAGAATCAGGAGAGTAACACTGAGAACACTCATGGGTTGAGATAAAAACAGCTTAACAGGCAAAGCAAAAACAGTGCACCCAAAAAACCCCAAAACAAGTTATAAATTCACCACTTCTCATGGGCAGTTCCTTGCCTGGGTGTTCAGTCCAAAAGCAGGACTCCATCCTGTGTAACTTGGGAAGACAAAAGTCATCAACCCCTTCCTTCTTCTTCCCCCAGTTATATATGCTGAGCATGATGCCATATACTATGGGATGTCCTTTAGGTCAGCTGGGGTCAGCTGTCCCAGCTGTGTGCCCTCACATCTTCTTGTGCACCCCATCCTCCTCACTGATGGATTGGGGTGGAAAGGCAGAAAATATTTGACTGTGCAAGCACTGCTCAGCAATAACAAAAACACCTCTATATTATCAACATTGTTTCCAGACTAAATCCAATAAACAGCCCCATACTAGCCAGCGTGAAGAAAATTAACCCTACCAAAGCCAAAACAAGTACAAGAGGGACCTTGGCAGGCTTCAGGAGTGGGCACACATGAATATCATGAAGCTCAGCAAGGCCAAGTGCAAAGTCGTACACATGGGTTGGGGCAATCCCCAGCATCAATACAGACTGGAAGCTGTTGGATAAAAAATTGGACAGGAGCTAGTAATGTCTTCTTGCAGTCCAAGACACCATGTCCTGGGCTGCATAAAAAGAGGCAAATCTGCCCCCATACTCTGCTCTGGTGAAAGCCAAATGGAAGTACTACATCCAGACCTAGGTCCCCCACCTCAAGACATGGACTTGTTGATGGAAGGGATTGAAAACCACTCCTGTGAAGACAGGCTAAGAGAAATGGGATTGTTCAACCTAGAGAGGACAAGGCTTTAGGGAGACCTTATTGCAGCCTTTCAATGTATAAAGGGGAGCTATAAGGGAGAAAGAGAGATATTTATTACCAAGGTCTGTAGTGAGAAGACAGAGCAATGATTTTAAACATAAAGAAGGTAGGTTTAGAGCTCTGGGGGTGGTGAGGCACAGGAGCTGGTTCTCAGAGAAGTGGTAGATGGCCCATTCCTGTCAGTGCTCAAGGCCACGTTGGGTGGGGCTTTGAGTAACCTAATCGACTGAAAGGTGTCCCATGGAAATTAAGTTGGACGTGATGATTTTTTAAAGTCCCTTTCAACCCAGACCATTCTATGATTCTATAATCATGATACAGAAAACATTGCTGTATCAGTAAAAAGCAAAAAAAATTCCACTGAGAAATTAGCAATGGAAGGAGAAGACTTGGGTTGGCTTCAGACCCAATGAGATGGCATTTCTTGTAGAATGTGTGTCCTAGAATCATAGAATCCTGTAGGTTGGAAAAGATCCTCAATATCATCGAATCCAGCAGTTAATCTAACACGGCCAAGTCCACCACTAAACCATGTCTCTAAACACCACATCTACACATCTTCTAAATACCTTCAGGGGTGGTGGCACAACCACTTCCCTGGTCAGGCTGTTTCATTGTGACCATCCTGGCAGTGTGACACAATGACTTTACTGACTCTGGTTTTTAGTGATATCTTAAGCACTTAGTAGTTAATCATCAATAGTAGAAATGATTATAGATAACCATAAAGTATTTACTGCTTTATAACTAAAATTATCTCAAAAAACCAGTGAAATTAAAAGAGAATTGCATGCTTTGCTAATATGAATTACAAACTCACCATAAGCTATATGTTCCAGATGTTTGTTAAGCATTCTAAGTACATTTGCATTTGAAGACATAAAATGTGCGGATTCTTTATGTACTAGATAAAACTTTCTAATTTTATTTTGTTTAACAACAGTTAATTTAATCTCCTGATTTAATGAATCCATTCACCAACAGATTAAATCCTTCTATGAAATTTTCAGAAGCAATGTAATGAAGTCACCTTCAGTCTGGAGTTTTCAGACCACAAATTAACATAGTGAAATATCCTCATTTTTTCAACATTAAGCATAAAACTTTTTTATTGAAATATTTTCCCTAGTAAAATAAAGAAGAAGTTATAAATAATGAATGTCTTTTCTTCTAATGTATAAAGTTAGGTCAAACTACAAAAAAAAAAGCTGTTTGTCATTCAGAATTAAAATAAAGTATTTGGACTTAATGAAAAAGGAATGTTCAGGTTTAGAGAAAACTTAGTTTTTAAGGCACAATTTGGACAGAACAAACTGAATACAGGGAAAAGTCTGAAAACATTAGGCACTGATAAATGATGGTCTTAATAGTGTGAAAGAATATGTATGCAAATTTTATCTATGAAATGCAAATATAATTTTGTTATTAATGTGAAAACCTATTCACTGTAGTTACAGTAATATTTATTTAGCTCTAAAAATTGGAATATGGCTTTGCCAGATAATCTTGTCATTATAACAGGAAATCCATACCAAAATAAATTGAACATTATAGCACTCTGTTACCATCTAATAAACTTTGTTGCCATTTGTCTAAAAAAAATATTAGGAGTGTGGTCTGGTGATCTGAGTAGTGGGCTGTGAAATTGGCACCTATATTGTCCACCACTAGATGTGACCTTGAGCATTCCACTAAAATATAAATCTCATTGTATTTCAAAGGCACATTTAATTGAGAAACTGGTTATAAATATCCCAAAAATTGAATGCCTCAAAAAATCAATAAAAGAAATTAATAAATGTTTGAAAATGTGTGATGTGTGTTACCTTAAACATCAAATTACTATGAGCTTAATCTAAAAATAGGGTATCGACAAAGACTTGTACAATGCAGAGATCTAAAATGTGTTGGATGCCATGTAGAATATCTGGAAAAAAATTCCACACTTGAACACTAGCATCCTTGATCTACTAACATTGTATGAAAATTTATTTTTTGAGATTATGAATTGTACATCATATATCCATGTAAAATAGGTTACTGTGAAAAGTTTTAGTCTCCTATTTTAATTTTCTTTAACAAAAGAAATAGGCAAAATCTTTCTTCTCACTATTTTTTTCATTTCACAGATTAGACTTCTGTGCCATAGAGTGTTAATCCTTTTGTTCTTTGCACTTCCTCCTAACATTAAGTGCTATCCGTATTCAAGCATATCCATTATTTACAACATTTTTATATTATGTCAGCTCAGAAATAATAGGACCACAAAGTCCAAGTAATAGCAGCAGAAATCTCTGAACTCAATTTGCATTGCTATTTGAAGCCAGTTTTGTATTACCACTTGAGTAGAACCTTAGCCTTCCAGCTTCCCACTGAAATTTCACAGAACACAGCAAAGGGGCTTTGTGGCTTACAAAAAGTTTTATAGGGGTGACTTTAATGTGAAGGACAAAATCCTTCCAAATCTTCCTGCAGTCTAGTCTATTCATAACAGATCAATAAAGAAATAGTAAAATGGTTTAAAAGTAGACATCTAATATTAAGAAGGAATATCATTTTAAGAGAGTATTGTTTTAATAGTTATTATCTGTTCTAGTTATATATTTGTGAGCATTCTATAGCAAAATAAAAAGAGGATAAACTTCCTTCTTGCCGTCAGAGTGACTATGAAGAAGGACTAAACATCCGTGTTGCCCAAAATAGTGGATAAATGTAAATTTTTCCTGGATGAGTAAATCAAATACATCCAGAAATATTCCCCATCACTGAGGTCAACTAACACAGAACCGTCTGTATCTTTGGTGATAATTTTCTTTAGTCTGCAAGAGGGGATGACAATGTGCAATAATAAGAAAGAATATGTATAATAATACATAGAATAAGAAATCAACAATTTTACTATTAAAAAGAGTAAGAAAATAAGAAAGAAACATGGAATATTCTAATTCCTCATATATACATATATATATATGTGAATTAATTAGTAGAGGACTGATTTTCTTGAGTCAGAAGTATTTAACTTATCATTACTCTTTAATTCAATTTTAGGTGTAGCTGTAGTTGCATTTACCTGTCAGAATTTGTAGAGACCTTCTATTTATATCAAAACCATTTTAGAGACATTTAAGCATAAAATCTCAGAAAACTGTAAGAAAGAGGTGTACTCTATTCCTAGAGTGCCCTATGTCACAGAATGGGAAAAAAAGCATAAATGCATAAATTGATAGATTTATGGCACCAAAAATTTCCCTAACATGGGATTTAGGCATTATTAATGTTCTTGAATTCAAAACAATGACTCCATCAGCTTGCTCACAAGTTCAGGCTAACCTCAAGGGAATTTTAAATTCACTGGTAGCTCCTTTTTGAAGAGCACAGATCTCAAGGCACCTGAACTTAGGTATTTATGTTAGTGCTCCAAACTGAATTGTTAGAAACTCAACTCTTGCTTAAATATCAGAGCCGTGCATAGATAACACAAAGTATTGCCTAGGTCCACAGGGGAACCTAACTCTCCTGTGTTCAGAGCATTCCTGACATACAGTGACAGCCCTGAGTTCAGCAAGACACACAGCAGTCACAATCACTTTACAGGGTACGTTTATTGGCACTGTCACCACCAGCTAACTTTTATACAGTGGTCTATTCTTGACATTATTTACCCAGCAGGTGCAGAACAAAGATTCTGAATCCTCCACTGCATAGCAATATGTAGTCAAACACTAAGCTCTCAGCCTCCAGATACCTAGACACTCTCAGCTGAAGCTGCCCCATTTAAAGTTTCAAATTTCATGTCAAATGCCTGGCAGGCTGCATTGTAGATATGTGCTCCTGTTTCACAAAAAAAGAACTGAATATAAGAAGGTTTGGACCACAGAAAACAATGAAGGGATTTCATCCCCAAATATATGTCACTTGCTCAACTGAATGATCTAAATATTTTCCTAAAATTATGTCAGTGTGACTCAGTGCAGTGAGACTCTCAGAAGGATACCAAGATAGTCTAAAAATATCTAGAGATCTCTAGTATGCAACATGGAGGCATACATTTGACAAATGTAAGGATAAAAAACCAAAACATGTCTCAAGTGAAGACGGGAAGCTGCATGAATTAATGAAGTGGCATGATGACCCTAATATTGCAAGAACTCCATCAGTGAAAGACACTGAACGCTTGTCTACAGAGTTCGAAACCCGCATCCTGAGTATTGAAGGATATCAAAGATAAAAGTATAATTAATTTTTAAATTCTAGTATCAAGAGTTTTCCTAATTTTTATCCCTTAAATTATCTAGAAACAATTTTGAATGACATTTTATTTTTCACTTTAGGGAAAAATGTAATTTTTATATTTTATATTAAAAAATTCAGACTGTTCTTTAAGAGAGGTGATGTCTTTAGACATTCTCTTTTCAGTTCATAGTTCTCTTTCAAAAATATGAAGCCAAGCTGCAATATTTTTGGAGCAGATGTGTTTCAAAATCTGGGAGTTTTTTCTGCAAGTTTCAAGTGGTACTGATCATGAAAATCTATTAAACATCTCTGCCACTTCTGAAAATACTTCCTCTGCTTTGTGTAGTTTGTTTCAAAATTTTATTAAAGTATTAGCAGGAGACTGGAAACAAAGGGTATGTTTGGCCAGAATGGCTGGAAATCCCATGAGTTTTCTCTCATTGTATTTTCAATTTCATTGTGCAATTTTGAGATGCGAAATCATTTTTTATTAACTGCAAGTTCCTTATATAAGATATGGTTATAATAACAGGATATCCTGATTTTTATGGCCTGAAGGCAGAAAGATATCTATGGAGTTTAAATTATTAGCACTTCTCCAGTTCATGGGATAAGCATTTATCTTTTCAATAATGCTTTTAATTCTGTTAGAAACAATATGGAGTTCTGTTTAGACTACCTGCACATACTAAAAATAAAACCTCAAAGCCTCCATAGACTTTTAAAACCTATCACCCGTTCAATTTGGAGTAGTTTTACATCCCTTGAGTTTTAATTTAATAAACCTGGTTTCTTGAAAACTGTTATGAAGAGAGCGAAACACAAAATGAAACAACTAATAAGATCTGTAAATTGCTTATCAGGTCACCAGTGCTTATTTCTCCAACAAATCACCACCTGTTACCTGTTTCATTTCCAAGCCAAAAACAGTTTCTTCTGATTGTTGCTAACCAACTCACAGGACAATTTGAATCATAAAATAAGCATTGTCCTCTTGATTCCATGAAACTCTTGACATTTCTAAACTGTTGTGTTGTAAAATCAGGGCCTGAAATCTGTATCAGTTAGTTAAAAAGATAAATTGAAAAGAGAAATTAACTCTCTTTCAGTGAGTAGAAGCTAGGATGCTTTCCTTTAGAATGATTAGGATGATTAACTCTGTGCTAATGCTTTAGTTTGGATGAGAACTACTTTTCTGAAATAAATGTCACAGCCATCCTCACATAATGTGCTTACATAGTGTTTGGAGCATGTGTTAGAATTCTTTTACTGCAAAGTAACCTGGAAAAGACAATCCAGGAGTCCTCAAAATGTGCTCCAGCTGTATAAGGACATAGAATCATAAAATAGAATGATAGAATGATTAAAGTAGGAAAAGATCTCCAAGATCATCAAATCTATGATTTAAAACATACAGTATCTGACTGAATATATCAGGTTAGTCCGATATTAAAACAAAACCAGTTTACAGTGTGAATATCAGGTCCTCAATACCAATAAGTTTACTCCTCTGATTTGTTTCTGTTTAGCCCAATGTGACATGACTTACAATTAAATTATCATTAAGACTAAACAAAGCTACCTAAAAATAATAAAATATTGTGGAAATAGCAACAACAGTGATAACAAATGTTACATATACATCACTATTTAAAAAGAAGAAAACAGCAATAGAAATATATCAGTCTATTCCTTCTGAAACCTTCCAAAACATAACAACACTGATGTAAGCCATTAACACTAGATTTTGCTTAACTTTGTACCCATTTATAATCACCCTGTGCTGCCCTTCATACAATATGAGAGGATTTGATTTGTCTTTTTCCTGAGAACAGATGGAAATTTTGTATCGGAAAACCAGGAGAAAAAGACCATAGAATACAGACTGCACATTTAGACTTTTAGTTCCCCACCAAAAAAATTTAAAAAGAAAACAAAAGAAGGGTGGACAGGGAATTAATAGGAAAGCAGGAAGATATAATTTTGTTTTCTTTACTCTTCAGGAATCAGCCTTTTGTTCAAACTCCTTCTCTTATTTAGCCACCAAAGAAAAGACTCCTGAGTTACTGCTCATGAGGTGTCTTAGATGTATAAGATAAACACAGTATTTGTGTAGGTGTGTGTTCTCTTGAAAACTTATTAGTTATACATATATATGGATATACAATATGTATACACATATGTATATAATTACATGTGTATATATACATATGTATATAGTTATATACATATATATAAATGAGTGGAATCCTTATTATAATAGAATCATCAGAATATCCTGAGTTGGAAGGAACCCACAAGGATCACTGAGTCCGGCTCCTGGCCTTGCACAGCACTATCCCCATGACAGTGCCTGAGAACATTTTCCCAATGCTTCTTAAACTCTGTCAATCTTGGTGCTGTGACCACTTCCCTGGGGAGCCTGTTCCAGTGCCCAGCCACCCTCTAGGTGAAGAATCTTTTCCTGATATCCAACCTAAATGTTCCCTGACACAATTTTAGGCCATTCTCTTGGGTCTTGTCACTGGTAACCAGAGAGAAGATATCAGTGCCTGCCCCCCCTCTTCCCCTCAGGAAGAAGTTGCAGACTGCAATGAGGTCTCCTCTCAGTCTCCTCCAGGCTGAACATACCAAGGAGCCAGTGGCACTTTTACTAGAGCTTCTCTTATAAACCCCTCACTACATTTGTATCCCTCTTTTGGATGCTTTCCAGTAGCTTTATTATTTCAATAGAGTTATCTGATTGATATTCTGCAGTAGATTTTTATACAATGGGTCTGAGAATCTGCAACTGCCTCAGCATCCAGCAATTGCAAGGGTCAATTAGACAATTCCAAGTCGAGGAGTAAAATGTCTCCTGTCATCAACCTGGTGACAGAAAGTGTGAAGGCTGGGACTGTTGGCAAGGAAGACAAGGAGTCTGGGTTCCAGGAGGCAGGCTATTTATTGTCACACATTTACACCATTAGATTCAAAGTCCATTGATATACTAATAATGTCATTATTCATGTAATTTGAAAATCATAGTACTTAATTCTATTTTATTTTAAATTGGATTTTATCATGAACATCTTAACAAGAGTGAACTGTAAGTTACTAGTCCATTAGATTTGCAATGAAAAATGACATACAATGGATGATTTAGGAGTCAGCTATCTAAAACCATGAGCACATTTGCTGAGGAAACTAATTCATATTTTTTGCAAGTTCCACAGCCACTGAGTCTTAGGTGTTTGTGCCCCACGTACTTGTGAATGCACAGGAGAAAGAAAATGTAACATGGAGTGGTGGGAAACACTTCAAACAGGAAGATGCAAAATGAAGATTTAATCATAGAAGAAAGGAGAATATGCTTGTTTCCCTAATGACAAAATGCAGAAGCCTTTCTCCTCTTCTTCCATACCTGACCGTTGGTCCGATATCCCCCACCTCCCCTTCAAATCATCTCTTCTGCTTTTTAGGCTATATATGAGTTCAATTTTCTAGAAATCTATCTGATAAAAGAAACAGTAACTATATAGTCATTACAGAGAAAAAGTAGAATTTTATACTTCATGGCATCAAGAACATGTCAATTCGCCAACGTTATGATCACATCTGGTTTCACAAAGTAATATTTGCTCTCCCAGAACAATGACTATTTCTTTCTGATCTGGGTTAATAAGCCAGAAGGTTGGCCAGAAAGAAAGTTTAGACTTAATCTTGATATAAATAGATTAAGTAGCCTTACTCTTCAATTTCTTCTATTTTTTCACGCAGCCAAGTTTTTTACTATAATTATCATCATTTTGGTCTATTCTGAACAAGGGAAACATTAGTATTTCTGATCTGTTTTAGTTCACCTGGAATAGCAGGAATCTGAAGGAAAGAGGAGTCTATACTGTAAGTCTGCTTACCAAAGCACTAAAAATTTTATGGAACTGAGCACACAGCATGTGCTTTATTATTTTAGCACAATCTGCAGAACATTCAAGACTGCACAGACTCTTCTGAGAGTTTCTCCACTGAGGTAAGCTAAGAAGAGCCTCCTGCACATGTAACCCCCCCAAAATTCCCAGAATGCAGCAGTCTTGATAGTATACTTTAATCCCCTTTCAAAAGCAGATTGTTCCTATCAGGCTTAAGACAACCTAAAACTCACAGCCTTTTATGTTTGAACAGCTCCCATAAGCTCTGGCATTCTTTACCTCATTGGACACAGCTTTAGAGAATATGCCATTCCCAAAGGATTGTCAAGGCAAGAATGGGAAACATTTTGTAACGATTGCCTATATCGTGTCAGCTAGAACTTTCAGGACTACCTGAATACCTCCATTGTGTACTTAGAAAATGAAGAACCTATGCAAGGTAAACTTCTTCACATTCCTACTTTTCAGTGAGGGAGCACTAAGTTAGATGTAACGAATTCGAGACTTCACTAAATCAAACAAGTGAGACATTTTGCAGTTACGGGGTTTCAGAATATGTTTTGTGATTTGACAATACTTCTTTATTGCCTACAATATATTCAACATAGAAAAGGACATCATGTTCCGTGTATAAAACAATATTTATCCCCCTGTTTTATGGAACTTCTAAAGTCACAAGAATGTTCCTATTTTTTCTCTTTTGAGAATGAATAGTAACTGCACGGCTTGAAGTGCAGCCATTCATATTCACACTTCCAATTGTCACTAAAACTTGTGAAAATAGTCCAAGAAAAAGTAATAATCTGAATTATTGTTACAAGCACTATCAATTATAATGTTTAATGCAAAAATTGGAAACACTTGAACTTTAAACTCTATGCTTAATCTTCTAAGGAAAAAACCACAATTGTCTCATAATCATGTTGAAATAAATTCAGTTTTCTGAAGTAATTTCTGGCTATCTAGTCTTCTTTAAGTTGCATTTCTGAACTGATTTAATTAACATTCGACAGGTAAAATCTGTCCCTTACTGTTGGAATTAACCACTGTAATTGTTATTCTCCAGAAAAAACTATGCAGCTAAATTTAACTCTTCTCCAGATGTCAAAACATCTTGAACTCATTTGTGCAGTTTAGTAGATATTGCATTATATGAAGAGAAAATTTGTAGTCACCAAGATGACTAATTTTGCTGTATAAGTCTAATTTATATTTACAATGGTTTTTATTCTTTTAACTTCAATTGAACATGGCAAAATAATTTGTAAGCCACTGGTCTAAATTTGCGAAAGACCATTTAATCCTTAATTAGGGTTTATTTAAAAATTATTTTTAACTAAAAATGAAACTATTTCACTTGGTAAAATGACACTTTCTAGAAATGATCATTTTATCTGAGCAAACTTAAATATCTGTTTTGATTGTGTGTTCTAAATTATTAAAGTTAAAATGCCAAAACCTAGCATTTCTTGCTCTAACTGAAAGAACATGTATTTAATTATGGATCAGCATTACTGGTGTAATTGATCACAGCAAAGCCTTCTTCCTATATTCAATATTTTGCTCATGGCATCAGCCTTTGCTTATGCATGCACTATAAATACTAGCAATTTTTTAGTTAAAACAGCCAATCGTGTATATCTGTCCATTTGGTAGAAGTTTAATCATAATTTGCGTTTTAACCTTTGTACACCATTACTTTGCTTATTTTTGTATTCTCTCAATATCAATGTGTATAGACAACTGTATTTCTGCTGGGACAGTAATAACAAGTAACGTGAATGTTATATTTCAGAGGTTTTCTCTTTAGAAAAGAGAATCGGAATGAAAAATATCAGAATGAAAAATGAAAGAGCTGACATCTGATGCACTGGATAGAGATTAAGTTATGCACACTACCATCAATCCACAATAATGGTAATTTTGGAGGGAAATACCTCTCATCTAACTTCAGTTATCTATTATGTAAATGTGTACACCTTAGGTGATACCTTTAGGCTTCTGTCAGAGCTGCTGAAGAGAAACAGGCATATTTAGAGTATGATTTATCCACCATATTAAATGTCTGTGTAAGAATAAAATAGATGATACCTCGTAAGTGATTCTTTCTATTCATTAACTATAAAATGAGCCTTGGGTATCTATTTGAGGTTCATACATCTGTGCTATTTCCTAAGTTCAAAAAAATGTGTTGCATCCTAAATGTCAGTAAGACATTTTAAGAAATTAGCATAGCTTCAGAATAGTATCACTGGTAATATTCCATCTTCAATGTCTATTGTTTCACTAATAAAATAATTCAGTTTATATTTCTAGCTTTTTCATTTCAATTTTTGTTAGTGCCAAGATTAAAATGAGACTTGGAGATTTTGCATTCTCCCTCTAATTCCAGGAGAAAGTTTGAACAGAAAGGGGTTTTGCTGTGACTCCAGTGTTGGCCAGAACTGCAATTGTAAGCATCTTCATGTAAGTGTCTGCTTGTGAGCCTCACTGAATTTAAGTGAATCAGGGACTTGTATTGAAGTTGCCCAAATGTGTCCTTGGTTTCTAGAATCCAGTCCAAGATAAAGTGGGTCTTCTCTATTTCCTTTGCCCTATCTTCAGCCCTGTAGAGATGTCTTGGTCATCCTAATAAAGCTCAGATGACAACAGCTACCTAGAGGAAGGTAACTGATTTGAGTCAAAATAAAGATAGGGAGATTGCTTGTCACTTACCATCAGAGGCAAACCAGACTTGACTCTGGGAAAATTAATGTAATTTATTGCCAATTGAGATGGACTGTTAGAACAAAGACAAAACCACACCTTCCCTGCCAGCCTCTCCCCACCTGTTTTTTTCCCAAGCTCAACTTCGCTCCTTCACTCCTGACTCTTTAACCTTCCAGCACACCAACAGCACCAGTCAGTGTGGAATGGGAGCTGAGGTCAGTCCGTAAAAGCTCCTCTCTGTCACTCCTTTCTCCTCACACTTGTCCCATTCCTTGTCACACAGGCCACAGCATACCTGTTCTGGTGTAGTCCTATCAACAGGTTTCAGGGGCACCTCCCTCCCTCCTTTTTCTCTCACATTGCTGTCTGCAGTGCCATGTGAAATAGCACATATGTGAAACACAGACATTCCTCACTTGTCCTTCTGAGGCTGTCATTCAGTATTTTTAAAAAGTTTTAAAAATATGTTTCAAAATATGTTTTCCTAAATACACTTTCTCCGAGGTCCCTCCACTTTGGCTGCAGGGTTCAGACATACCCTGAAATGAGTGTTTTGGAGCCAGTGGAGCTATGTCCAGCACGGAGCAGCTCTGACCACTCTCCACAGAGGTCCCTGAAGCCCCTGCTGCCAGCAACGGGGCATCTGAACTCAATACATTAAAGGTGAAAAGTCAATAGTATTTCAGTTTTTTTCAGAAAGCTGTGATTTTGGAAGCCTGCCTCACAGTAAACTCTTTTTTGGAATTATAGTAGTCAAAATATCCCTGTAAAGTAGGTGATGCCTGATAAGCCTAAAAACCTATAATTATGGAGATCTGAGTGGAAATACTTTTGTATGCTACTCACATGATTTCCAAATGCAATATTTTCAAATATATGCCGTATGCTTTTTTCTGCTTAGATTCGTCTGAAAAGTAATGAGAGCAAGTGGGACAGCTTGTGAAACACATTTGAGGAATCATGGATTTGAAAAGAGAAGAATAAAAGTATCAGGCAGAAAATTGTTACCACCACATGTTCATGTATCAGACTCCAAATTATTCTTTGCCATAAGTAATTGAAGCTTCTGCGTTTGAATGGAGTCCTAGCCTTTTAAGACATTTTTAAGGGTTATGGAGGTTTCTTTGTTTCTTTATCATGGAAGAAGAGAGTGCTCTATAATCATTTTTCACTAGAGCTGAAGCTTCAGGTAAGACAGTCAACATGTATTCATCAACAATTAAAAAGTCTGGTATTTAACTGTAGAAAAACCTAGTAGCTTTCCTATTTCAGCAGAAAAATGTCAAAGTTTTCAGCACATATAAATTTGGCAGATATATGATATAAATATCACAGATAACTATAAATGATGAACAACTAAAACATCCCCAGAAAGTGACTGGTTGAGATGTATAACAGCAGCAATATATTGACCTTCTTAATGTCTGAACATCATGGTAAAAAGTTTGTAACAAATGAGAAAGCAAGAGCGATGTATTGAAAATTCAGTACATGAGAAATGAAAATGACAAAAAATTCTCAAATCAGGATGTGCAAATGCTAAAGTAAATGCAGAACTCAGGGGAGAATTTGCATTGAGTGGAAGTGATGTTGCTATTTTGACTGTGCCTGCTGCATAGCAGGTGATTACCTCATGACAGAGAAGAATGATCCTTCTATCTCTCATCTCTCTAGGTAGTTACATAGTTGTCATCACTTCAGTACATGAATGTAGTTTCCTCTTCCTTCATTTATACAACACATCATTTATCTACTTTATGTACACCATTTAGAACTACTTGCAGGAAGTCTCTGTGGCAACCTTTGGTTGCAATTAGGTTCTGTCAAGTTAATTTCAAAAGTTATAAGTCATCTAAGTTTCTCTTGCATTTTTTCAAAACCGGTTCCCTTTAGGATGCTAAGATGCTCTTACAGAAAAATACTAGCTCAATGTTCATTCTTCTGAAGCTATTCATTGTAACTTTCATCAACAGAAAACTGTTAAATAGATAGTTAAAAGATGTAAGATTATTGTCATTGACAGATCTTTACTGTTTCATTTTGCAACTGCCACAGACATAAAAAGGGTAACATTAAAATTTTAAAATTTTTAACAGTAAGAACCTTCAAAAGTCAGTCATAATCCTAATATACTGATACAACTGTTAAGAACAAGGGAAAGGTAATAGTAATCATAACCATTTTCTGTTCCTGAACTAATTTAGGTCATTGGTAGATGCCATACTAGTCAGTCTTGAGAAAAAAGTAATCAAAATAACTACAGAGTAGTAGGATTTACCATTAATTAAATAATTCCCTTGTTTTAACATGACGCAATATTTTATGACCCTTTTTCAGATCCTATGTCGATTTCATCCCCCCTGTGAATGGCTGCTGATTTCAAGTGTTATAACTTAGCAGAAACTAAGGCACAGAATGTTCCATTTGAACATGAGAAAAAACTTCACTCTTAGGGTGGCCACACACTGGAAAGTCCAGAAAGGCTGTGGACTCTCCTTCACTGTCATTGTTCAAGAACCGTCTGGGTTCAATCCCATGCCATGTGTTCTGGGATAACCCTGCTTGAGTAGAGAGGCTGGACCAGATGACCCACTGTGGTCCCTTCCAACCTCACACATTCTGTGATTCTGTGACTAAGGGAAAAATTATGACAACAACCAAGGCACCACTCCTTAGGCATCACTCCTTACAGTTTTAATATATTTAAAACTCAATATCCACAATTTTACTGTTATTTAATAGAAATGCAAGTATGCTTTCATTTGAGTAGACCCCCTGAATTTTCCTACAATGGTATGAGACTTTAGTTAATATATTTTCTGCATGGTTTTCAAAATTTACCACCTACTCAGATCAGGCAAAGTTATGGCATGGAACAATTACGTTTTGCTTCACATTCAGTTTCTGTTCGGTTGTTTATCTGGTAACAAAAGATGTTTATCTTTTCGGTGTTTATCCCAGATAACAAAATAAAGCTGATCCAAGTGTGAACACATAATTTGTCAGCAAGTAGAAGAGGCATGCTTTATATAAATGAAAATGGGTTTTTTGTGATTTTTTAAAAGCATTTTCTACTCTAGCAATTAATCCTCTCTTCAGCTTTGTTGAAACCCTACTAGCTATCATTTTTTCATCAAAGTTTCCTGCAAGATTTCTTTTCTTATAATTACTAAACTTTAGTTTATGCATTCTTTTAAGGTCCTGCTTATTTAAACATTGTGTTTTCCCAGTGAAAACAAACCCAAAGGTGTATATGTGTACCTATATTTATACTGTTTATATATGACATTCAGTAAAACTCACAAATGTTAAAAAGCTAGAATTTGTGACCAGATTAAGGAGAAGAAAGACACCTTTTAAAATGTATTATATTATTAAGAACCCTAAGAATCCCTTTTCGATTAAACCACAGTAATTTACAAAACCTAGGTGTGCTGGACCCAGAAGGTGAACAACCTGCTGTTTTCTTGTACTCTGCCTTTCAACTATTAAACTGTATACAAATTTGCAGCTGCCAAGTGTCAGGTCATTGATTTTCCTTCCTACTAGGCAACAGCTGCTCTGTTCACTCTTCAGAAATCTTCCTCTCCAGACGACATTGGGAGTGTAACAATAGACTGTATTACTGATGAAATAAAGCCTTGGACTACTTCAAGAAAATGGTTAAAAAAACCCCAAATTTTAGTAGAAATGTACAAATGAAGTGCAAAAGAGATTGCTGGGAACAAATGTGATACTTATTTGAAGTCATATCATACAAATATCAATTTTCTAATATACCCTCTATTATACAAAAATTTACTTTGCTTGCTATTAAAACAGAGGTTTTTCAGCTGTTGTACCTACTCTTTTATTCAATTCTCAGACAATATTGCAGTCCCCTATGACATGAAAGGATGATTTTATCTTTTAAATGAAGCATTTTAAAAAAAAAAGTGAATGTTGACACAGCTGTAACAAGTAGATTCTCTTGTAGTTAAAAGAGTTACGTTATCTTCCACTTGCAATTTACATCAAAAATATAATAGGTAAACTTGAGAATTATTAGAAAATGAATTAAGAACAGAATGGAACACATAGTCATGCACAACTGCATGATGCACATATAATTTTAACAATACATGTGCTCCGGTGACACTATTTGATAAAAGGCATAGTAAAATGAATTCATAAAGAGTGAACAGCACATGCATAAATCACAGAATGACAGAGTGACAGAATCACAGAATCACCCTGAACAAAATCTTTTAAAGAAAGTGTTTGTTTTCATAGAACAGTTTCCATATCTCTGATTTATCAGATCTGCACATACCCTTGGAGGAAAAGGATCAGCTCAGAGAATACTTTGGCAAACAGGACATACAGAAGTCCTTGGGTTCTCATGGGTTACACTCACAAACACTGATATAATTTCAAGGCTACTTTCAGTAATGTTTGAATGATCGTGGTGAGTGGAAGAGGTGCCCAAGGGATGGAGAAAAAAGATGCCACTCTTATCTTCAAGTGGCCAAGAAAGAGGAACCAAGAATCTACAGATCAATCAGCCTCTTTGATCCTCATAAAAGTGATGAAAGAACCAACCTGGAAACGGTTTCCAGGCTCATGAAGGACAGGAAGGTGATTGGGAGCAGTCAGCATGGATTCATTAAGCGGAATTCATGTTTGAACAATGTGATAAACTTCTATGACAAACTGCCTGGCCTAGTAGATGCAGGGAGAGCAGTGGTTATTGTCTAAGGACTTAAATAAATCTTTTGACACTCTCATTCATAAGATCTTCATGGAAATGCTGATGACATATGGAGTGGATGAGCAGACCCTGATGTGAAAGGAAAACTGTCTGAATGACCAGAGCCAGAATGTGGCACAAGGTCTAGTTCAAGGTCAGTAACTTGCAGCATACTCCAGGGATCAGTAGCGAGTCTGATATTGTTCAAAATTTTCATTAATGCAAGAGTGCTAGGTTGTTGTTGAACACTAAGAACCTAAAGAATGTTGTTTTGGGTTTGGTTTAGATTTTTTCCCTGTGAGAAAACTCTCAGAACTATAGCTCATTTGTTACCAGGCAAGAATTCTTCTATTGCTTTTCTTTGCTGGTCTAGAACCCAACAATTAGGTTCACCGCCACCAGTTTTAAACATCTCTCAAGGTTAGATTCAGTTTGCTTATTAAAATCAGCAGAGGTAAATAAACATATCTTAGAGAGTCATCTCTTTGATCACTTTAAAGTGTTTACATGAGGAGATGATCTGCATAGTGAAAATGTTCCCTTCTCTTTACTGATTATAGAGGTAAAGGTGTACAGTTCAGATGCCTGTACCAAGAAGCCCCTATCTCTGGTGAATGAACATCAATCAAAATATCTAAGTACTTAAGTATTTCCTTTGGCTACTCATACAGATTCAATATTAACTATGTAATAAATAGTCTTAAAAAATAATTTTCATGAGTTAAAAATAAAATACACAAAAATTAAAATATGTAAATTCTGGATTAAGTGTCATTACTTTTACCATGTCAAATGATAAATATCACTAATAGAAATGGAAAACTAACCAGAAGAATAAACAAAAATGTATTTTCAACATGCATCTAGCAGCATTAAAAATTATTAATGAGTTAATGAATTTATTGTGGTAATTAAAATTATTAGTTTCAATTTTGATATAATCAGTTTTCAAAGTTTAAAAAAATTGCGGTACAAAATTTTAAAACTAAAATTGCAACCCCAAGACTCATTATCCTCTTAAAGACTTTTAATTTGCACTAAAATGAGACGTACATATAAAGAAAAGATAACCTGTTAAGAATGGATATATTTTCATGATTGATGCACAATACAGATTAATAAGCAGCAAATCTTCCAAAACTTGCTTGATCTGGGTTCAGATAAAAGTGGAAATTAGGGAAGGCAGAGGATAAAATATGCCCTTTAAAAAGAATGATACATGTATCACAAGAAATATTACATGAAAATTAATTGTAATTACTTCATACATTAAAACTGGTTCACAGATTGAAAGATGTTTGAGGAACAGTAAATGAAGGAGAACCAAGCACAGCAGTATGTAAAATCTGGATATGTAGTGCAAATTTAATAAGTATTAGAGCCTGTAAGAGGCAATAAGATGCCAGTTAATATCTACAAGTCATTTTAAACTGGAAAATACTGCAAACTATAAATATGGGGAAGAGAGAGAATATGTTGTCAGCTAACAAATTTAGAGTGTGTTCCCCCCAAAAGTAAAAGGGACAGACTATTTCACACATGTACTAGTTCGGTTCGAAACCGGGCAGAAACACTAATTTTGTGTAGTGGTTTGAGTTCGTTTACTTGAGTTTTTTAGCTAAATGCCAGCACACTTACCAGATTTTATTTAATTTTGCTGTGAGATAAGGATTAGGAGTAGGTAAAGCAGGCTCAAACTTTAAAGAATATAAAGACAGTTTATTAACAGACCTAAAAGGAAGGAAAAAAACTTAAGAACCAGAACAAAAGCGTCAGAACACTTTTGTTCCTCCCACCTCTCCATTTTTTCAATGACAATACAAAAAACAACACTTTGACTTTCAGTCAGTTTACCACTTCTAAATTAGTCTTTCTTCAGT
>VZTJ01001222.1:236278-271409 GCA_013397795.1 Orthonyx spaldingii
GGAGCAGGGGCCCGGCTCTGCCCGCTGTAGTTAATATGTTTTGCCCAGCTGCATCAGAGCCGGAGAGCTCAGGCTGGGTCCTCCCCACACTCAGCTGAACTGCTGCAAACTCCCTTCCAAACCTCCCCCCCTCCCCGCTCTGGGGGGCCGGGGGGGGAGAGGAGGGCAAAGGCCGACTCTTACCAGAGAGAGAAGCACAGGACTTGCTTCTCTGGCAGCAACAAGACAGAAAAAAGGGGTTTTTGTCAGGTGTATCTCTCTTAAATATGTTTTTTTCCCTGGAGGCGGAACAACTTTTAATTGGATTATATACCCATCAATACTCAAAACTAGCTGGTCACTGGCTCTGTTTCCCAGGAAGCAAGGTGCACTGCTTCCTGCACCATAAGTCACTTGCAAGACTGACTCTTCCTGGGTAAACCCACGACAAGACATTAGCTGGAATATGTAATTAAGGGTATTGTTTTACGAAATCAGTTAGACTGTAAAGCCCCAGATGTACTGTCTGAGAATTATTTTATTACCTTCAGATCGAAAAAAAAGTAAATAAACAAAGGGCCCCAAACAGACTTGCTGGTGCTCAATTGCAGAAACATAATTGCAGAATCTAAGTTACCAGGTAGGAGAAGCTCCCATTCTCAATATGTCTATTGCAACAGAGCCAAATAAGATGCAATCGTGAGCAGTGAAGAATTCTTAGTCCGAAATAGGCATTTTGTGTCTTGCCTCCTGAGATGAGATAGGCTGTGTGGCTTACCAAACTTAGTGAGAGAAATGTGTTGAGTGATAACTTCACAATTCATTCCAGGAAACAAATAAATTATATATTTATCAAGATGAACTCTGGCTAGAGTACCAAACATAGATCAGGTTGACCAGTAAGATATTGCTGTAAATTGAAAATAACAAGAATTCTTTCTCTTTATCCAAAACTAACTGGAAGACAGTTAGGGACTAATTAAACCTGAGCCCTCAAACTTCAACAGATCTCCCATCAATATAAAACTAGAAATCTCAGTAAGATACTAAAGTTTATATTAATCTGATATAGACTTGAGCCCAACCTTTGCATTGAGTTCAGTCCCAAGTATAGATCCCTTTGTTCTATTCCTTGAAATTTCCTATCAATTAATGGCTACTTAACAGTTACTTCTGCATCTAAACTGCATATGTATCTATACCCTGAATGAAACCATATTAAAAACAAAGGCTCTCCAGAGAGAGATTCTAATAAGTGAACAAATCGAGGACACTTGACAAGTACTTGGTTTACATTTTTACCTTCATAAAAAAAGAGCATTTGTTTTTTCCCATCTTTCATGAACACAAATATCTTTTTAGCTAATTCTAGCAATAAAGAGGTCATGCAAAAGCACCCTTGAGAAAAGATTTCCTTGAGTAGTTTGTTATATGCAGTTAGACTGCGGACTTAAACTGAAAAGCTATGTAAGGCAAGAGAAGAATCTGACTCCTCTTCCCTCTCACTAAACATTCCATGCTGAACATAAAGTTTTTAAAAACGGCCAAAAATTAGAGACATCAAGTATATTCTTATAAAATAGGACAAGACTATTTTTCAAGTACTTCTGTGGAATTTGGATGTATGAGTCCAGTTCTTATTAGATCACCTCAGGAAGGGTTAACTTCCATTCCTTATTTCCCACTTCCAAATTGTCACTTACATTATAGTCAGTTTAAATCCAGTGAGTGGACAAAAAGACTTGCGTTTGAAACCTTCCCTTAGCTTGTAACATTTGCAAAAGTATTCAAATCTTAGATGGAAAAATTTTGCCCTTTTGGCTCAATGCTTCTAAAATAAAAAAAAAGAAGTATTTGAAATCTAATGTAAGTTAAATGAAAAGTTGCAGTCCTCTACATAACCTCTCCAAACAGAAAGCAGTAACAGGTTTACTTGAGTGATACCCTGAAATAAATACATTCAGAGAGATCTCATTAGATACAGACTTTCTTTGCCTTTAGTCCAGTCATGTACCTATAATTTTCCTTCAAGGTCAAACTGTAGGATGTTCGATCTGAAGCAAAATCACAGCATTTTTTTCCACTAAATCCTGGTTTCCTGAAGCTCTGAAGTGCTATGTGAATACTATGAATTACATCATATGTTCTGTGTTTATTTATGAGTCAGATGTTATCCTTGCACTGTTTAACTTTAGGAAGTTAACTAGAAATAGACAGTTGCCTAAGAGATTAGATAGTATCACATAGTAATAATGTAAAAAAGAACAAAACCAGTTTTACATTAAGCTACTATAAATCTAGATAACAGTTTTAGTAGAGGTCAACACTAAGATAAGTGAAATTAGGGCTATTTTGTATGCATAATCTAAGAACACAATATATAGCATCAAATAAAGTTGTTATTAAATTTTCTATACAGCTTCAGAGTCATTATTCTGCTAATGAAATGGGCAGACACTTTCTAACCTTACAATTCCCCTGAAAAGATTTTCTTCAAGGAAGCTGTTTTCTTCTTAGCAAGCTGTTAAACAGCACCTACCAAAAGACCTCGCTTTTCACACTGGCATTAGTCTTTGATAAAAGCCAAACTTGTAAATGTGTAACTTCTAGGTGTGACCAATACACCCTTACACAGGCTCTAGAAATCAGCAGTGATGTCGGGAATTGTATCTATTATATATAAATCAGCACAAGCTCAATGATCAAACATGACCTATACCCACATTTTCTTTCTATTCCTTCAAAAATTATGGACATAGAGACAACTAAAAAGGATTTTTGAGAAGTTTACTTCTTTTCTACAAGAGACTTTCTGAAACTTGAGGGAATAATACATCTCCTAATGAAACATTATCTAGCTGTATATAAGGATAAATGTACTCATTTAAGTCATGGCTTTGTTTTGAATTGTACATCACAAACATTTTGGAAGAATTTTGTTGTATCAATACAAGGAGATAC
The DNA here is from genome assembly GCA_013397795.1 of Orthonyx spaldingii. Classification (NCBI taxonomy): domain Eukaryota; kingdom Metazoa; phylum Chordata; class Aves; order Passeriformes; family Orthonychidae; genus Orthonyx; species Orthonyx spaldingii. Next base: position 239,219 of record VZTJ01001222.1, read on the forward strand.
ATTTAAATTTTATGTTACTGTATTAGAAATTATTAGTATAAGAGTTCTTCATTCACAAAGTTGTAAGTTAAAGCAATAGTGTCAGAACAGTGCATTTACATTTAATCTTGGTTGTCCTAAATCTTTCTCTGTACATTTTGAAATTCCAATACTGAGACAAATACTGGAGGAAAAGGAAAATGCATCATTGGTTCATACAGTCTGTGCATGGTATATACTGTTTTAAGTGAAAATTCGCACTGCAGTATTTTAGAACCACTTTTATTTTAATCACATTGCATTCCAAGTTGCTATATATATTTTTTATATTATATTATATATTAACATAATATTAATATTATACACTCTACATATTATTATTGATACCATCTGTAGGAAAAAAAGTCTATGATTTGCTTTGCTAAGAATTCCGTCTTCTTCAGTTTTTAAGCTTTGCTTGCGTTACACAAGCATAATATCTTTTAACATTCCGGATGCTTAATATCAAATTATATTATTTTTACAACCAAAGTTGCTTTCACTCTGTCTCCAAACCATGCAATAGTTTACAAAGATTCATGTTGGAAAAAGACTCATATTCTTGCCCAGCATGAATTCTCTTTCCAAGATATATTTAATTAATCACGTGTTGTGTTTTTTATACCATTAAACCGAACATTTTCATCCTAGCATGATTTGAAAGTAGAGTTTTAGAGATTTCAGAGCAACACATGCAGAATGTTTAATGCAGATTACTTTTTTTTTGCATTCTTTGAACAACATTTCCAGGGATCTACAAGCCTATGAGGGTTAAAATCCTGTTTAAATTTCATTTAATTTCTGAAAGGTTTTACTTCTCTGAAGATTTAAAATTAATCATAGTAAATAATAAAAGAATACATAACCTTTAGTAACTAGAACAGATTAAATAACATTTGTAATTAATAAGCATTACCTCATTATTAAATGGCATCAGGGATGACTGTTTTATAACCATATTAACATTGATGGAAAACATTAAAGTATCTAAATGTCAAGCCATTTTCCTGAGGTTTCAACCATTCTTCCTCTCTAATACATAAGAAATTGGTCAAGCTACAGCACTTAAATAGCAGAAAGGTTATTGAAGCCCCAGCATGATCTCATTCTAACCTGTTGTTTACCCAGGTTACATATTCCTGGTGTTAAAAAAAGTTGCCAGGCTGTATTCAACTATAAATAGCATATCTGAACAACTATAGATACTGTAGCTGAAAACAGATTGTATAAATGCTTCTGGAGTATTTGTACAGACAATTTCGATCTCCACTAAAAAAAAAATCAGTGTACTATTAAACTTCAAATGAAATATAAAGTTATAGAAACTACTCATAGTGGTCACATTTAAGCCATTGTAACACTGTGCTGAGGAGATATGACACCCTTTCTTGTTCCAAACCAAGAACAATTCTTCTATTAAAAAAAAAGAAAAAAAAAAAAAGTTTCCCAATACTTTATAATTAGTGATATGATTCCCTACTTTTTTTCTGATTGGTAAAGTTCCCCAAATTTTCAAATAAATAGATAGTACAATGTATCAACTGGATGGATTCCTTCATCCATCACCCTCTGGCACAAAACAATCCACTCAGGTTTTAAAGATCCTTAAAATTATCATTTATGTAGACTTATTAATACAGAATATGATAATCACTCCAACAGCCATCTCCTTCAGCCTGTCATTCTTTTCCAGACAGCATCATTAGGACAGACTAGTAGTCATCAAATCTCAGTGAACTTTAAGTAAATTAAATCTCCTATTGAGATTATCAGATTCTGGCACACCTCAAATCTAACATAATTAAGTGTATTTTAAGTAAAATGACCCCACCAATAGATGCATTTAGATGGCATATATACTCCTTGTTACTATGAGTATGTTTACAGAAAGAATTTGATAAGGTTTCCAAGATATGAATGCAAATTATTTTAAAGTTAAATGTTTAAAAATTGAGGATTAAATGCTTACAGCACCAGCCTGCCATTGTTCAGTAATTGTTTGGGCAGCCATATGGTGTGACTCTTGGGGATGGTGTTATGCAGGACAAGGAGTTGGACTCAATGATCCTTGTGGATCTCTTCCAACTCAGTGTATCCTGTCATTCTGTAGGATCTAAGAACTTAGCACTGTTGTAGCCCAGTATGAGTAATTTTTGCAGATTATTTGTTTCCTAGTGAAGATAAAAGTGTATATAAGCACTTGTAATGAAGCAGGGTCCATATTTGGTGTGCAACATTGCTCTCTTTTTGAAGAGCTATTTAATCTTTATATTTTAAGCAAATGCAATAATAAAAGAGGAACTGGTTGCCTAGAAAGCATCCATACAAGTCTACTGAGTACCTGTATTCTCACAGAATGCAATTGTACCATTTATTTCACTGTAAGACAAATACATAAAATTTCATTAGGTTTTAGAATGTGGAAGTTAGTTTTTTCTGTAATATATTAATATTTTTTCAAGACAATGAGAGACAAAATTGGCATAATCATTTACAGGTGTTAAATAATAGTTAATCTTTCTTTGCAATACATTCAAATACTACAAAACACTGAGGGGAAAGTTAATGCTTTGCTGATTATGACATATAGTTGATTTTTCAAAAGAGTATGAAGAAATTTGTTCGTGTATAACAGTTCTAGCCTATATAACAAATAAAGATATGATAAACAGACTATATTAAATCTGTCTGTGTTTCTATTCATAACACCTGTTCATTCTGATTCATAAATGTGTCCTGTAGAATTTTGTGAGGATCACATTGCAATATTACTGTAAGCCACATGAAATTTCACTGAGTTTCTAAGAGATTTAAATATCTGTTTCAATATGGAGTAGCCTACCTACATATGCAACAGGAAACTTTACGACCTGAATGCAAAGATTGGTACTTGGGAGTGAAAGACAGATTGAAGAGATTTCACAGAGAGTATCCAAGCACAAACTTGCTTGAGAACCAAACAATAATCTCAGTCTGGGTAGGAACGGTAATTATTTTCTTTCCCTCAAGAAATGAGATCATGATTTTATAATTATGTAATACTGTTAGTATTGTATATTACGTTAAGATGCTTGTTCCAATTACTTGTGAATTGAAACCTATCAACTTTATCACTTACCCAATTAAGGCCAGAATACTACTTATTTACTAAAGATAAGGGCTCCAAAAAGCAGAGTGTAGCCTACTGATAATCCTTACAAATTTCTTTGCTCTTGTCTTGGACCATGACAGCAAGCAAAGAATATGGATTTAAATACTACAGAAATGAAGATCACATACTAGTGCAAGGTATAATCCACAAAGTAAGTGAGGAAATATTTAGATTTTGGCAAAGAACTTAAGTATTTGGAGTCAGAGAAACCTTCCACCTGTGTGGAAGTGAATGTGTTAAGAGAAAATGGCAAAGCTGCTGAAGGAAAAGTCTGAAAGCAGCTTATTTGCTCCTGCTATACCAATTTTGTTTCTTTTATTTGTTCTTTTCCTTCACTGATTCATTTGAAAAGTCAGTGACATAGAAGCTGCTTTGAAGTTTGTTTAACTGCGAGTGAACTGACCTGGATGGTACATGTGGGAGTCAAGCTCACACATGACATTTAAAAAGTACAGCATTAAATAAATGTCATTCATCCATATATCATCAAGGAGCTCCTCTAAGCCAAGTTTAGAGTAATTCATATTGCTCAAAGCTCCTTCGAAGGGTTCCAGGACAATTAAATAGCTAGGAGCTCACAATATGCCTCATAGTGTGAATTGCCTGATAAAACTACTCTGAGATGATTTGGAAAAAAACAGCATCATAAAATATGGAAGAGGCATTGGAATGAATATTTTCCTCCAGCTTTATGTTCCTTTACCTTAAACACATCTGAAAAAATCCTGACTCAAACTTTCTTCTAACACTGCTAATCTACTATCACTAAACACCAAACTATAAACTCTACATGAACAAAAGTTATGGCAAGTCTTACAAAGATAACAGTCACATCATTTCAAATCTAGAAGAAACATGCCTCTGCAACAATAGGAAAGTCACAATGTAAACTGCAACATTTATCTTGTTAAGTCAATGTTTATTTGAAAACAATAATTACATAGTCCTTTACAGTTTAATAGAAGCAACTAAAACTGCCTCATTTCACTTTTATTTTTAGACTTTTCCCATTTTTCTATCCAATATGTTTTCTGATGCCTCACAGCAAAGAAGAGAATTTGCCTAAAATTTAGTTTGCTATACTATAAACCATTCTTAAATATGTTTTTGAAGTTTTCCAATTCAGTGGTGACACATTTCTAAAGAAAAAAAAGCAGTACAAAACCACCTTCAGAGTCTATTTTATTCTCCGGCATTGATAAAATGTCTTAATATCATAGAGGTTATTATAGGAGATTTGTTTAAATTACAACCCTTTCTCTTCACTACTTTTAAACATATAAATAGCTTATCTTGATGTAAAATCAATAAATGTTTCATTTCCACCTCTAATTACCTCTGTCCTGCTTATAACAAATTCCCTTTGAAACAGACAACCTGACAAATTCTTTATATGAAGTCCTACAAAATCCTGGCAAGGAAAGGATAAAAAAAATGTTCTGTGAAAAACTTGGTCATGCAGTGAATATTGTGTCTGTGTCCATGATCCTGTGTGACTGAAACTGTTTATCAAACTATCCAGAGTGTGTGTAATCATGTGGGAAGTGGTAGCTGAATTGAATACATGAGGATTCCCAACTATAACTTTCATTTGTTGCTGTCTAACCAATGAGACAAAATCCTAATTAAACGAAAGATTTTTTTCCCATTACATCTCCAATAATGTTAAATGATAACATACTTGAAAAACATGGTAAATTTTTCCTGTTTTCAAAATAAAAAAATAAAAATTAGTACAAGTCAAGAATTATATAATGGGCTATATATTTTTATTGAGGTTATGAATTCCTTGCATCATTTTTTAACTTCTGGTTGTTTTGGATATATTAAAACTCTGCAGTAATAAGGCTAAGATTATGTTTGAAGAACCAAGTTGTGACTCATTTCTTTTAGAATTCATCCTTCCATATTCCATAATGGAGGAACAGCCTCTGCCTATGCCCAATAGCTTATTGATCGACTTTGCTTCTGCCCTACTTTGAAGGGCAGTGGTGTGTCTTCATAACAAATACAATTAGCTGGATAGGAATATGGTAAGATTGGACAAGAAATACTAATCATTTCATACTGGTACCAAAGTCTGTATAAGGGTTATAATGTCATGAAAGCCTGTGTGATGACACCAGAATGCTTACATTTGAACATGGGACTTCCTTTTTTCTTCATGCCTGCCTGGCATTGGCAATGCACAGATATTATTGGCCTAAGTTCTGCAAAAAAATCTGGTAGAAGTTGTAATACTAAATCAAATCAATGTCAAAGGTATGATGTGGATTTTTACAATTTTCCTCTTAAAAAATTACTGTATTACTCAAATAGAAAACCAGATAAGTTTCTTGCATTTCTCTTTTTAATAAGTTCAGTGCTGATAATGATGATAGAGGAAAAATATAGTAATGAGAAGTAAAAAAAAAATTATCATGATTTAATTATAAAGCAAACTTATTTGACAATCTTTGAAAATAAGCACGACAAAAATGTGATGAGAACAAGAAATTGAAATAAAACAGTGTGAAGGGGATTGAAATAAATGTATGACATTATATATGAAGTTGCTTAGCATATATAAAGGAAATGAACTCCAAACTGTGTGTGTTAAGCCTCTGGAGGATTATATTGTTTAACTGCTGAAAGGGAAAGAAAATACTTTTTCTTACCTGTTGTGGTCAATTTGGCTTACAACCAGGTGCTCATTAAGCCATTCTATCACTTCCCCTCCTTGACAGAAAAAGGGGAGAAAATTAGACTAAAAGCTCATGGGTCAAGCTAAGCAGAGGGAGGTCAACTTACCAATTACCATCATGGGCAAAGCGGACCACTTGGTAGGAAATTAATTTATTGCCAGTTAATAGCAGAGTAGGATAGTGAAAAATAAAAGCAACTAAAACCAGCTTTCCCCCACCTCTCTTCCAAGGTTCAACTTCACTCCTGTCTCTTCTGCTTTCTTCCCACAGGTGGCACAGACGGATGGGGAGAATGGGCTTGTGTCCACTTCATCACATATTTTCTCTGCTGCTCCTTTCTCCTCACACTCTTCCCCTGTTCCAGCATGGTGACCCACAGGATACAGCCCTTCACGAACTACTCCAATGTGAGTCTTTCCCCCAGGCTGCAGTTCTCCACAAACTGCTCCAGCATAGGTCCTTCCCATGGAATGCAGTCCTTCAGGAACAGACTGATCCAGCACGGGTTTTCCACAGGGTCACAAGTCCTGCCAGAAAACCTGCTCTTGCATGGACTTCTCTCCATAGATCACAGATCCTGAAGGATCCCACTTCAGCACAGAGCCTCCACAGGCTGTAGCTTCCTTCAGGACACATCTGCCTGCTCTAGGGTGTTCCTCCAAAACCTGCAGAGGAGCAACCTGATTCAGCATAGTCATCTCCAGGGGCAGCAGGCAAATCTCTGTTCTGGTGAGTGGAGTATCAGTTCACCCTCCTTTTCTGACCTTGCTGTTTATAAGGCTCTTTCTCTCACACTTGCCTCCCTCCTCTTTCTCACAGTATATATTTTATCCTTTTTTAAATGTTTTCCCAGAGGTAATGTCAGCATCATTGACAGACTCGGATGTGCCCTTCAACGAGTTTGCTGGAGCCAACTGGAATTGGCTGTGTCCAACACAGCAGCACCTGTGCTACCAAAACCTTACCACAGTCACACAATACACCCATGTGTGCATAGAACATAAATGAAGAACAGTTTCTCAGAAGCCAAAAGAGAAAACAGAATTAACCTTCGATATGTTTTGAATCATATATTCTAAATGGAGCAGTGTTACAAATCTGTGTCTGAAGAGACGGTTGTGTTTAGTGAAGTTACTCCTTTACTAGAAAGCATAAACCACTGGGAGGTTAGTCCTGGAACAAGAGATAAAGGAGGGTGAGTGCCATGCTAGTGTATTCAGTCCATCACTCTGCAATTTTTGATACTATCAGAAAACTGGGTAGAAAATGTGTATATAAGCTGATTTAATGCTATTGAATCATTCTCCTTTAGTATTTGAGTCTTGGATCATGACAATAGTTTTGAAGTGTACCTTGTAATTGTCTCCTACGATTCACAGGGTGGAGTGGTTTCAGCAATAATTGAAATCCTTTTGGCCAAAAACTAAACTCCTGCATGCTTTCCAGGGGCTCACGTAATGCACTCCAGTTTCTGAGTTCACCTCCTAGGACCAAAGTAAGCTGGGCCAAAGTAAATGCCCCTGAAACGCACACAGCGATTGCCATTTTCTCATCTTCATCTGTTGGCTCTGTTATCTGATAAAATTGTGTTTCACCACTTAGTGATGTAGATGTGCTCCTTGTGGCCATGAATCACATATCTAAAGATAAGTGATAACTATTAGCATTTTTAAAATGAGAAATTATATACAAACCTGCCATAAGAAATTCAGCAACTACAGCATGTTGCCATAACTATTTCTTACCCTCTGAACTATTAATATCACGCTGTCTTAATCAACTAAAACAAGATTTGAGATTTTATTAAAACAGATGTTCAACACTGTTTCCTTCCAGAGAAGCATACAAAGAGGAAATCTCACTTACAGAATTATTAACACAATTATTGTCTCAAGGAACAAATGAAAAATGACCATTTCAAATAGTAGTTTGTGTGAGAATATCACCTAAATTAATCACTATCTAGATTCATTTATTTCATAATTAGGAAGATCTTTTCTTCTGCATGAAAAAAGTGAGTCATTAACAGAGCAGACATTCATAAAGTCAGATGGTTTTGTTCAAGCATGCAGCTTTGTAGATGTATAATCTTTATAAGCATAATTCAATTTCTTGATTTAATAGAATACAGTGAGAAGAATGTAGAGGGAAAAAAAAAAACCAAACCACAGAACCACAGACAATTTAGGTTGGAAAAGACCCTTAAGATCATCAAGTCCAATAATTAATCTGGTGCTACCGAGTCAACCACTAAACCATGTATTTAAATCCCACATCTATACATCTTTTAAATACCTCCAGGTAAAGGGACTCAACCACTTCCCTGAGAAGCCTGTTCTAAGGCTTGACCACCCTTTCAGTGAAGAAATGTTTCCTAATATCCAGTATAAATCTCCCCTGGCAGAACTTGAGACCTTTTCTTCTTGTCCTATCACTTGTTACTTAGGAGAAGAAACCAACATCTCCCTCAATACATCTCCACTTCAGGTAGTTGAAGACAGCAGTAAGATCTTTGCTGACCCTCATTTTCTCCAGATTAAACAATCCCAGCTCCCTCAGCATCTCTTCATAAGACTTGTGCTCCTGATGCCTTTTTCTGGTCTTGGGAGTGAAAAACCAGACATGGTAGAAGGGTTGGGGTTTAATTACCTCAGTATTTTAACAGGAATCCCATCCGGTACAACACTTCACCGAGGTGAAAGGCCTTGCAGTGCCCACCATGCATGCATGCCCCCCCCCACCGTTGATCGGTATACATTTTATAGACTTAATACATTAGCTTATTTACCAAAGTGGCCCAATAAGGGGCTTGGATGATCTAATTTCTAGTTTACAGAACACATTCTACTGCAGGAGCCATGGCTCCTCAAGATAATAGGATGTTTGGTCTCCTAACTCTACAAAACCTTGGAACTATGCTGAATTATCAGACTTAACAAAGTACAAGTATGCATGCTAATACTTGTGGACACACAGAACTGTGTAAAAGATACAAAAAGAAATAGCAAAAAATCCTTTTGGCATCACTCCAAACCCTTCATCAACTACTTTGTCATTCTCTGGTAATGCTCCAGCACCTCAATCTCCTTCTCGCAGTGAGGGGCCCAGAGCTCAACACAGGATTCAATGTGTGGCCTCACCAGTGCCAAGTACGGGGGAAAATCACTGCCCACATCCTACTATTGCTGGCTCATGTTCAGCTGAGTGTTGACCAGCACCCCCAGGTCCTTTGCTGCCAGGCAGCTTTCCAGCCTCTCTCCCTCAGCCTATAGCACTGCATGGGGTTGTTGTGACCAAGGTGCAGGACCTGGCATTTTGCCTTGTTGAATCTCCTACAATTGGCCTCAGCCTATTGATCCAGCCTGTTCAGATCCCTCTGCAGAGCCTTCCTGCCCTCCAGTAGATGACACTCCAGCTTAATGTCATCTTCAAAATAACTTACTGAGGACACACTCAATCCCCTCATACAGATCATTAATAAAGACATTAAACAGGACTGACCCCAATATTGAGCCTTGGGGAACACCACTTGTAACTGACTACAGTCTGGATGTGACTCCATTCACCACAACTCCCTGACCCCAGACATCCAGACAGTTTTTTTATGCGGTGAAGATTGAACCTGTCTAAGCTGTGACCTGCCAGTTTCTCCAAGAGAATGCTGTTCAAAGGCTTGACAAAAGTCCAGGAAGGCAACATCCACAGCCTTTCCTTCATCAGCTAGATAGGTCATCTTGTCATAGAAAGAGATCAGGTTGGTCCAGCAGGACCTGCCTTTCATAAATCGATGCTGGCTGGTCCTGATGACTTGGTTGTTCTACACATATCACGCAGGGAAATCAAACTTCAGAAGGTGAATCAGGTCAAGTATTCAGGGTTATGAATACCTCTAAGACACTATGTAGACTGACTATAAATGTCAGTTCTAAATTACACATCGTGTTATAAATTTATTAAAAAAATATTAATAAGCTGTCACTAGCATACTAGTGTTTCATGAGTTGAAAATCTTAGTTGGCTCACTAATTTGGATTTGACGGTTGCTTATTACTTTTTGATGCAAGACATAAAAGCAGAAATCAATAAGAAATGTTCCAAAACTTAAGAGCCTAGTATATAAAAGTTTTATTCATAGAGTAACAAGATGTTCAAGCTTTTTGAAAATGATCATTAGGGATTTTTCAGGATGATCATCTTTCATTCTTAGTTACTTTTTGATATTACCTATGTATATTACTTCATGTATTAATTTTAGTTTTATTTAAATGTCAAAGATAATACAAGTTTTTTGAATGAAAAGAGAAAGATTCTGGAAAGGAAGACGTAGCATCCTATTATTTTATATATAGATATGTTTATATTTTTATGTTTTCTGCATTATGATCTCTTTATTTAACATTATAAATTAAAGCTATATGGGCAAAATTTCAAATATATAAGTATTTTAATATTGTTGTTTCAGTGATCGTCTCTCATCTGAACACTCAATGACTTCTGAGTATCCTCCAGAACAGTATTTTAAACCATATGTCCTATGGTATCAATATGAAAAAAATCTAGAAAGATAAACCTAGATAGTTGAAAAGAATTTAACTTGAATTCAAAAATGTTCTTTTCATCTTGATTTCATGTGAAGTAAAAACTTTCTTATGAATATAACTCACAACGGGTTGCAGTATTTGGATCTTTAGCTGTAGGATATCAAACTGCTCAGTGATAATTGGGAGAGTCAGTGAAATGTACAATGTCACAGAAGTGCTTTCTCATTTGCTTTGCTTCATCTCTTGCAAACACTGTGCATCTGACCTGCTGTCATAAAATGCAAAAATAAATTACTAGTGTTATGTTAGATCAGGGTTTTTTTGGTTTTTTTAAATTGTTATAAATTTAATTTTGTCACATTCCTTGGTGGTGGTTTCTAAGAAGCTGAAACACTGCAAAGACTGTTTCTAAAAGCTAATATAAATGTGAAATTCCTTCAATTTTGGTTTCAGATGGGGGTGCTGGCTAAGTTATAGAACAATCTTATATTCTATCACATTTTATTTGTTTAAGGTCTGCTTCTGATACAGATGCTGAAAGATATTATTTTCCAATATGCATAAATGAATTCCATCATACTGTTTGAGCACTTGTCACACCAATACCTCCACTAGCACCAGTCTGAAAAACTAACCAGCAATCAGATATTTCATTATCATGAATCTTTAAATTTTTAAAAGTTCTGTAAAAATAATCAATTAAATGGATTTCATTTTTTAAACTCAGTATCAAAGAGACAAACTAAAGGACAAATTAATGCATTTATACTGCACTTATGCATTTGACATTCAACTCAATTGCCTTTTTTACAGATTTGTCTCCATTTTCTAAAGAGATAACTGAAGAATGTCGTGAACTTTCATCACCATCAAGTCTGATGTTTCAAACTAATATTGATAGAGGAAATCATCTTCACATCACTTCTTTCAGATATTACAACTTTAATCCATTTAAACAAATTACATTAAGTATCTGAGAAGAAATTGACAGTCTCATCAGCTTGCACTCATGGGGTTTTTTGGCTATGGAGATGATTAAAATTAGTGTATTTTCTTGATAAAAGTCCAGACGACTGGGATTCTTCTCTGAAACAGGACAGAAAAGATTACGAGAAATTAAATGTTATGTCTGTCCCAAAACTGAGAGCACGATCTGGTCTTGTGGTGAATCTCTCTTGTTTTACACTACATACAATATACTTCTTCTGTAGCAAGGGTCTAAATGTGCAAAGCAAAAAGTCATTTTTTTGTGTTCAACAGTCAAATAATCCAGTCCTTTGCCATTTTTCTTTTCCACTGATTGCACAGTTCCCTTTGGAGTGACACGGTGGACAGGGCTTTTATTAAGGGCTGCTGAATCATCAAGAGTGTTCACATTTGTAGATGAGATGTGAGTAACAGTAAGACAAATTGACTGGCACATACTCAGTTGGACCTCTGTGACACTGTGCAGGCTAATTTTTGCTCATTTGCTCATAACTTTACCTTTATTTAATGTTATGGAAGAGCATAGCCTGAAACATACTAAGAAAATTGTCTGTGCCCGCACTTTTTCAACTCCATACACAAAAACGGAACTTACCCTTACTATGTGATTGTAATTTAAAAAAAAAATATCAAAAATTAAAGGAAAAGAAGGAAAAACTTGACTCAGCCAAAACTCAAGTATATATTTCTTTCTCTCTCTGCATAAAACAGGAAAAAAAAAAAAGAAAAAAGTAAAGAAATTGAGAGAATAGTACATTATATTTTTATATTCTCTACAGAAGCCTAATGCCAATGTCTACTAGTGATTATGTGGTATAGTGGTCTTTTTTTAAAAAATAACAGTTCTTATGGGAAATTGCAATTGAGACCCGCAATTGTTAAATTCAAACTGCTTTGAAATATCCAGATATTTTTGTATCTCTACACACACCACGAAGAAGAAGGGAATATAGCCTACCCAAAAGACCTGTGTCAGAAGATAAAGCAGAAATTATGTACATGGTAGACATTTGCTCTGTGTTTTCAAAAAGCCATGCTCCAGAATCCAAGCACCACATATGATGGGAGAATGATTTTAAGCCTCTGCTTATGAGCATTTCTAAACCTGTTGCTGTGTAAGCAAATCTCTCTTCCTTGGACAATCCTAATTACAACATAGAAACTATTTCCATTTACCAGTCCACTGTGGTTGGTATTTTGAAAGTACTCTTAGGACTAGCTGACAGTACAAAAGCTCCACAGCAGAATGCATGTGCAATTTTTAAGTTCAGTTTGGGCAGAAGAATTCTCCAGTAAGAGCTAAAGAAAAGGTTGCAGCAGTCATTCAAGAAGTAGAAAATCTGAATCCTAACTAGGATCCTCATAGCCAAACCCTAGCCAAACTTTCATCTTCCACCAGTCAAGGAGTTCTCATGTGGGGCTACAGTTTGTTTCCCTTCCTCCCACTGAGAAGAAAATTACAGACTTCCTGGTGTGAGAAATGGAGTGTTAAATCAAAGAACATGATCTCCTGAGACACTTAGCAGTAAAACTGGTTTTATCATCAATCACAAAAAAATTGTATACAGTTTATGTTTAAGCTACTTAATTTGAAAAAAGTAAGTGATGGTAGAATAAAAAAAATAAAAGAGAGAGAGAAGGAAAAAAAAAGAAAAAAGAAATAGCTACTCTGGACATATGACAGCTATCCCAGACAACTTTTGTCTATACGTCCGTCTTACCTTCATTCAGAAAAAGTGCATTAAACTCAGACAGGCTGGTCAAAAATCACATGGGTAGGAACTGTCTTTGGAACAGAAACTGAGGAATCTTTTATTGTGAGGACTATTAGGCTATTAATATCTTTAGTTGTAGTACCTTACTAGTACCCCAATGAATAACCTGGAACTCATGCGTTGATTTTCATACTTATTTCATAGTTGATTTATATATTCAACTTTAAGCTATCTGAGTTAGCCTCAAGGAAGTAGTGAGGATGAAGGGCAAATTAAAAAACAAAAAAGAAAGCAGTGCTGGGATCTATTTGCTTGTTAATGCCTCTCATTTTTCTCCAAGGACAATAACAACATTTACTTTCACAGATCTGGAAAGAGAGTAACCCCAGTAAGTTACAAAAGTTTTATCTAAGACAAGGACATTACATATAAAGATTGGATGAGTCGAATTAGCCACCAAGATACCTGATTGAGTGGATTCTGAAAGAGATGAAAGGAATTTCTGGCAGAAAGGCTGAAATATACACTGAGACAGACTAAGTAATATGACTGAAAAAAATGTTATTAAGGAAAAGATGAAGATTTAGATGCAAGAAAAAAATTGCACAAGAGCTTTTAAAAATATTTAAAGTGTTTGGAAGTGAATGAATAATGTTTTAGGCCATTTAAACTAAATTTGAAAAAGAGTTCTTTTTCTGTACGTTATTTCAGTCCTGACAGTGTCGAGCCTCAGTGAAATGAAAACATATCAGTGTCAAATAGCTTCCTTCTTTGTCCACCCCCATGCAGGAAATTATTAGTTCAGTATTATTGCTGTCAGTGTTATCTGTCTGCAAACATAATCACAGAATCATAATGGAATCTTAGAATGACTGGGTTGGAAGGAGCCTTAAAGATCATCCAGTTCCAATCCCCCTTTTGAAGACAGGGACACCTTTCTATAGACAGGTTGCCCAGAGCCAATCCAACCTGCCTTTGAACACATCCAGGGATTGGTACTTCCAATCATGCTTATTTTTGGGTTATCCACCCACTATGCACTCGGCCCATGGGAAATCAGATTCAACATGTGCCACCTGAGTTCTTTAACCACCTTAGTTTTGCACTGTCTTCTTTTCACTATTTAAACTTGCCATTTATACTGTGACTGTACCTTTTTTATTGCTTAGTTAGTTTGTTTTGTGAACACATGATTGTGAAAACATCAGTTTAATGACTATGTGATTTTAATAGCACAAAAAAATATATCATTTTGAACTTGAACAGGTAACACTAGAAGCTTACATACATAAAACTCAAAACAAATTCATATTATGCAGAATTTCAGAAGCAACTTGGCTTCTGAAGAGTAATAAATACATCTAATGGCCTATTAGACAAGTGTATTCAAGGAAAAAACGTCCAATTCATTCAACAAACAGTAACTATCTAGCACAATGAAAAAAATGAAATATAGAGAAGTAAATGTGCTTTGACAGGCTAAATGCATTTTACTCTTTCTTCAAAAAAGTTGTTTTCTTCTTATTTATGGCTTTCCTTAGGGAAAATGTGTCCTTGTTGCATATTCCTCTTTAAACATCCTGTAAAGACATTATGACACCAACACTAGAATAACTTGATTGGTTTATGCCCACACAGATAGAACCATAGTGCAGTAAATTTAAGACCTGCCAAACTGTCCACGCACACTACGCTGGAATTGCCTGTGATCTTTTATTATTTTTCTTTAAATATTTTATGCTTGTGACACAAATCCAATATTGCTTGCATGGCTGAATGATGTTTTTAAATTCCAAGGTCATTTGCTGTGACCAGGGATCATGAACCCCATTAAACAAAAAAAAAAACCAAACAAAACCGAAAACATTTTCTAGCTCTGTTTCTGGTTACATGCTATTGTATTTTAAAAATGGCCTCTTTCTCAAACATAATCTGAAGATTCTGACATGAGCATGGAAAATGTCAACAAATAAATGAAATGGAAACAGCCAGGTAATCCTGAATTCTTGCTCTCATTGGTAAAGCTTTTAACTTTTCTGTCTGTCACATGATTGTGAAAATCCAAAGGTCAGCAAGGGACTGTTTAGCCTTCTATATAGGTCCTCAAAAAATCACATGCTTGATGCCAATTTTCATTTATGTCACTCCAGGTAAAGTTTCAATAAATCCCTAACACCCAATCTACTCCTATTCCAAATATTAAACAAATATATTCGGTCTTATAAAATGTCATCCATCAGAAAACAGTTCTACCCCATGAACCTGGGTATAAATCTTGGCCTAATTTTCCATCTTCAAAACACACTTCACAATAGATTCAGAGATTCACAAAATGGTTGATGTTGCAAAGGACCACTGCAGGTCATCTGGTCCCACTGCCTGCTCAAGCACCTGAAGCCCAGTACGTAGAACCATGTCCAAATAGCCTTTGAATGTCTCCAAAGATGGAGACTTCACAACCTCTCTGGGCTGTCTGTGCCAGGGCTCAGACATTACCACAGCAAAAGAAAAGTTTCCTGATGTTCCTTAGGAAACGCGTGTGTTTCCGTTTGTGCCCATTGCCTTTTGTTCTGTTAGTGGGAATTACTCCAAAGAGTCTGGCTACATCCTCCCTTCATGTATTTATATCCATTGATAAGATCTCCGCATGAACCTTCCCTTCTTCAGGCTGAACTGTCTTAGAGCTATCAGACTTCCTTCATACGAGAGATGCTCCTGTCCCTTAATCATCTTTGTGTCCCTTTATTGGACTCTGCAGTATGTCCATGCCTCTCTTGCACTGAGGGGCCCTGAACTGGACACAGCAGTCCACTGTGACCTCACCAGAGCTGAGTTGAGTGAAAGGATAATCTCCCTTGACTGATGCCAGTGCTTTGCCTAATGCATCCCAGGATACCATTGGCCTTTTGGTCAAGGGCACAGCACTGGTCTTGTTCACCCTACTGTCCATCAGGACTTCAAATTTACTTTCCAGCTAGTTAGTTCCCAACATATGCATGGGGCTGATCCTTCCTGGGTGCAGGACTTTGCACTTTCCCATGTTGAACTATGTGAGATTCCCGTTAGCTCATTTCTTCAGCCTGCTAAAGTTCCTCTGGAGAGTCACAAGACCCTCTCGTATATGAGGTACTCATCCCCAGTTTTCTGTCATCAGCAAACTAGTTGAGGGTTCAATTTGCCCCATCTTCCAACTCTCTAACGAAGATTTAAAACAGGATTTACTCTTGGGATACACTTCTTGATTTAGTGGTCTCCACTTATTGCTATTGATCACCACCCTCTAGGCACAGCTGTTCAGCTGGTTTTCAATCCACCATGAGGTTCTGCTCATCCAGTCACTATTTCATCAGCTTCTCCATGAGGATCTTATGGAAGACCATGTCAAAGCCTTTCTTAACTCAAGGTGGACAATATTCATGCTGTTCCCTCATCTATCAAGGTAGTAATTTCATGGTCAAAGGTTATCATGTTGAAAGGTGTGTTAAGTTCATAAGGAAATGCCATTGCATCTGGGAGCAGCAGGAGTAAAATCCTGGGGAAGAGGTCAAGGTTTTTTCTTTCTATTGAACACTGTCACTTCCAGCAGGGTCTGAAATGGGCCCAACTCCTGTGGACTTAGTGGGGCCTTTGTAAATTATATTTATGAAAGGTCAGAAAATACTGCATAGAAAGGAAGAGAAAACAAAACCAACAAGGGGTACACCAAGATAGAGAAGCAGGAGGTGGCAGCATGACAGGGTAGGCATACCTTCCAAAGGCACAGCAGCTCATGGGTGAGCCCACACTGCAGCTTCCCAAAGGGAGTGAATCCTGTGGAGCACAGGTGTTGGAGCATAGCAAAAGAACGGGAAGGAAGGAGATGTCAAGAGAAGCTGCTACATCCTGACTGCAACCCCCACCAACCACCCCAGTGCAATCTGTTGACTCACTGAAGTTGCTGAATTAACTGAGTGCAATCCATGACAATAACAGGGTGCAGAGGACAGGTGCTTGGAGTGAAGTTGAGTCTTTTGTGTTATATATCAAATCTATTCTTTAAGTACAAAAGGGGATGAAAAGTGCAAATACTTTTTCTTTCTCCTTGTGGTTTTTAGGTTTTTTGGTTTGGTTTTCCCCCTTTTCACTATTCAAATTAGTAACTAAATATTTGTTTTAATTTGCAATAATTAGTGTTAATTTCTGTGTGTTGCCCATTTTGCTCACTACAGCAATTAGTAAGTGATCTGCTTGTCTTAATCTTGACTCCAGAGTTTTCTTGTTCCTATTCTTTTTTTTCTATCTGCTGCACTGCTTATTTTCTCCAATTAACTAGCATACAGTGGGTTTTTTTGAATTGTTTTATGGAAAACTTGGAGCATTTAAAAAGAAATCAGTGTGATTACTCCAAACTGCTTATCTCAGTGGGCACGACTACCCTTACATGGTATGAGACTCAAGTGCCATCATATAGTCTGTAAATGAAGTAATTGAACACTATCTTTATATCACTTAATACCTTTTTGCTTCACTAATGCATCTTTACGAATCAGCAGCACAAAGAATTTCAGTTTTTTAAATCTCACTGATTTCAAGAATAATTTGTAGCTCAGATTTGTTGAGTTATTACAATGTGTTCTTTCAGAAAAAAGAATTATGAACTAAAATATTTCATATAATATATGCAAAAGCATGGTATTGCATGTATTAAAGCTTACAAAATGCAACATAATTCTCTATCATGTCACAGCAGTGTAAATAATAATCTGATTTATTTTCAGAAGTATCACTCTCAAAAAATGGTTAGCAATTTTAAGTAATTGATCAATTCTGCTGGGAAATCCTAATGACATCACAAACCATGATAGAACATTGCAGCTGGTTATTAAATCACTATTGTCTACAGCTGAAATTTTATAATGAAGGAGATGTGATAGAAGAGCTAGAAATGGTAAGAGACAAAGAGTACAATATCTCTATGCAGTCCTCCTGCAGAGAGTTGAACGAAATAGGGTCATCCAAGGAGAGTTAAATATCATTGTATACTACTTTTTGCTTCATTACACCACCGATTTTAGAAGAAGTCCAGGCATATGGGTATATATTTTGGTTCAATTTTGTATTCAATCCACTGATTTTTCCCACTAACCGTGTTCCATTCATGGAAAAGTGTTGATGCATATAAATCAATTCCTTTTAGAGGAAATGGAACAACAAACTCTTCTCTAAAATGTGTTGCTCACCTTAATGGAGAAAAGTGACCTTTGAATCAATGACTAGATTTTTCAACATCTTTGGCAGAGTATTTGAGGGTTGTTCAGTCTTACCAATTAGACTACACCTAGTGTGATAAAAAAACACTAAATTAAAAATTGTGTAGATCTAAGTAGCTTAGAAACAATAATTTCAATCTTCTGGGCTGTTTCTACTGAGCCAAATTGCTTGTCACTGCAGGCTTTGCCTATGGTGGATACTACGATAGGCTAAAGGTGCCATGTAATCTGAAAATTACAGACCATAAGGGCTCAGTTCCATGCTTCTAATATTTTCCTTTAGATACCATAGCCCATAAAATACTCCTCTTTCCACACTCCCCCCAATATTCTGACAATATGGTTTAATTTTTCTTACTTATCTAATCACTCAACAGGTACCCTGTTAATATTTCTGCCAAGAATTTGCAGTAGAAACAGATTTTTATGAAGTATTATTTTCCTCTATTAAAACCTTTTTCACCTGCCATTTTGAAGACTCCTGCCATGCAGAATGGCTGTCTGCCATCTGTTTGCAGGGAGGAAGAAAGCATTTAATAATTCATAGGGTAAATGACAAATAATATTTGACATTTCCCTCTGACGACAATATACTTAAGAAAATATTTTATGTCTGTAGAAATGATTCTATCATTCAGTGAGTAGGAAAGTTTTACTTGTCACTCAAATAATCCAGAGGCAAGAAGATCAATGGAATAGCACCCTTTCTAAGGTTGTTGTGGGTTTTTTTAATATCAACAGCCCTTTTAATTCTATTAGCGGTGAACATTTTCAATTAATAATTAAATGCACTCAAACTTCACATAGATCAGAAGAGGCCTAATTACACACTACAGTCAAGCTCAAATATACAGATATTCAGCACAATTAAGGGTTTCTTTTCAAAAACAGAGGAAAATAAATCTGATTTTTTTTTAATGGAAAACAGACTAAATAGAAAACAAATTAGAGTAAAAATAGTGTTTTTCAAATTCAAGCCTGTGACAATGAACCAGGATATATTCATTTCAGTAATTTTTCAGATCTATGCATAGATCACATCTTCCAATCACTATCAAATAATTGTGAAAATTCAAAAAGCCTGATAATGCAAAAAGAGTCTTGCTGGAACAGGAGGTGAGATTTCACTATAGGACATAATCAACCACCTCCCATATTTGCCTGACTTGTTAAAAATTATTCCTGTTACCATTAAAATTCACATTTATAAATGTTTGTTTCTTCTGAGGGTCTGCGTTTTTTCAGTTAGCAACAGGCAAACTGACTTGAAATAGGTACAGTAAATTGTTCCAAGTTTCCTCTTTTGATTTTGAATTCAGTTCAAAAGTCACTTGTCTTTATACAGAAAATAAATAATTTTCATACTCACCATTACAAAATAAAATGCTTCATATATAGTAGTCCTTAAATTAATTATCTTTTTTATAATGAAATATATATTCATATAATTTTTAAAAGAATAGGAGAAAAAAGACAAATTGTATGCAAGTAAAAGCACACATCATATAGTCAGCTAGCATGTAGAAAATTAAAAGTTCATTTGTTATATTTTGCTTTTAGTTTATGACTGGGTGGTATATAGAATGAGAGAGAGCAATCAAGAAAGAAATATAGCAAAAACCCCACAGAATATTAACTCTGTGTAAAATTGTATAAGAGACACAGATTTCCAAAAAAAGGAGGGAGTACTCAAAAATGACCAGTAGGACAAGATCTTAACTTGCTAAACTCAACCATTATAAGTGCTTTCTAACCTTTTTTTAAAGATTAGGTGAGATTTTTAAATGCTTTCAGATAGATTGGCTGCTAAATGCTACCATAATCTTTCACGTTCATTTCAGTTAGTAGCCTCTTAGTAATTTCTCTCAAAAGGTGAGGATAACCCAAAGTTGTTTCTGGGTGTTTTTTATGTACTTATTACAAAAACATTATCAGCTAAATAGAGCTGACTTTCTTTGGAATACTCTAAGATTATTTTTAATTTCATGCTTAATAAACATACCTAGTTGATCTATATTTTCAAACCTCATACTGGAATAATACTCAAAGGAGTTCTGAAATAATTCATTTTTTCAGAAATGAAGACTTTAAATTGTGGAATTATACATATGAGAAAAGTTGCAAGGAAATTAAAACACTGCTTTGTTTTGAAACATACCACTAAAAAAATTCTGGTTTAAATAAATCATATTTGCTTGCCTGTAACTTTTTCCAGACACTATCAGCATACCTGCATTTTTTTATTTTTTAATGGTTTTGCATTTAAACTTTTTTGTTTATAACATCACTATTTGGTATGTCTACTGAAACATCTAAAAAAATTCTTACTGCTTTTCAGTTTAAATCAGAATCTATTTCTATAGCACAGTTTTGCCAGTGTTATCTAAATTATGTCAGCTAAATTGCAGTGTTTATAATCATATAATCTATAATGACAATTGTTCAGAATATGACAGCAGACATGAGCTTGCATAAAGATAGGGAAATAGTAAGTGCAAAATTCATTTTTTTGCTGCTGGAAGATCATGGGGAAAATTATTTAGTCATACATCAAAGTACAGGGTTTTTTTACTGAGGTTTAAGTGACATATCATCTTCCTACTGAAAAAACTTTAAAATTACCAAATGTCAATTGTCTTCCACATAACTTGAAAAGGACAACTCACTAGACAAAAAAAAACATTTGTAGAAAAAGGGCAGATAAACAATTTTTTTTCTTTCTTTGTAGTTATTGTTATTAATATTAGCTGGGTCATGCAAAGAAATAAGTTTAGCCAGAGGGACTGGAACTTTTCTCATTCTCTGCATCATTCAAGGCACTTCATTTTGAAGAGTAAAATGATTGCATTTTAGGAATACAAATTAGATGTTAAATGTTCAAGATTAACAAGATTTCCTTTCTTCAAAGTTTTTGAGAGCTTTTCTGTACTTTGGAGGATTTGCCTTTCATTTTGAAGCAACCTGCTCAGAATGCATTTCCAAAGCTGGAAATGTGATAACAAAGTTAACTGAGTAGAATCTATTTTTGAAATCACATTAACCAAACTCTATTCCTTATATCCTTCATTGGAAGCATCTATTATTTCTCATATCTTAATTGTATCATATTCCACTCTGGTGGACTTGAATATTATTTCCTAACAGACTTTCTGTTTTATATGCCTTAATTAAAACCTGAATTCTTAATGATACCATTAATTCTAATTCTCATTAGGATATTTCAGATACAGAAATGATGGGCACTTATTAAGTTCAGTTTCCTTCTAAAATAAGTAGATACAAGATTTGTTTTATTTTTATTTAATAAAAATGTGGTATCATACTTTTCTTTATATTTCATGGGTTTCTATGTTGCCCAACAAGTATGTATTTAAGTATCAAAAATATCCCAGATTTCTAAGCACACAAAAGTTAGTTTGAACTGACTTTGTTTTCTTTTTCTTCTCAACCTTATCATCTATATCAATCTTACACTGTCATTTGTCTTTCCTTGCAGTCTTTGTATCTCAGTTCATCATGTTTACCCTGGCACTAATCACTACTAACCTGTAGTTTGCTGGGACTGTAAATATTTTTTATTTGCTTGATAATGATACCTTTCCACCCATCTTTTATATAAATTGTACTAATCTGTATTGACATCCCAGTTATAAGAATCTTCTCACCAGGGTTCAGTTATGCCTACAAGATCACCACCACCATCATTTAGCAATTTTTTTTTCAGTTTTCTTTGCTTGTCTCTCATTCTTCTAGAGTTGTGTAAAGTCACTCTAATACAGATGTCTTTTGATTCTTCAAGTTTCATGCTTTTGGCAAATACATCTTCTGATTTATTACTGTGCTACTAAAGGTGCCAAAGGCCTAGCAGAACACAAAGGACTAGATTTTTATTACACATAATATCTGACAGATAATAAAATCCACAGTTACGTAATGCACAAAAAAAAAAAAAAAACAAACCCACAAACCTTCTTGCTTCAGGGTTTAATCAGGTGCTGGCTACTTCTTTCTAGAAATAAAATTTCCTTAACATAGAAGTACCTATTAAGGAATGTAAAATTCACTATTGCTCCTAATAAAAGTTGTGGAATATAAGCTGTGGGAGTATCTTGGCACTTTTGAAGCTAAGATGTACATGGGTCCCTAAGCAGGCACCTACTTTTAAGGATTTTTACCTAGAAGCTATGAAATCCTGCTCTGAAGGTATGCAGTAAAATTAACTGACAATGTTGTAAGCTATGTTGTGATGTGTAAAGAAGAGAATTTTGACACTGGAACTTTTCTTCTCAAAAATATTTTTGATAACATTGTTGATGCTCCATGTGCAAAATTTAGTATCTAACAATAAAAGGTATAAAAAAATGAGCTAGACAGAAACCCAAATTCTGCACTAATGAGTTACTCCTGAGTAACATCTAATTGATTCTACACAGTGATAAAGATAAAGCTCTTGGTTTTTTATATTCACTCTTTTTTTTTTGTTTACAGGTTTGATTTATTTTCTCAAATACAGTGTAGGAGTTCATTCAAATATGACTCTACCAAATATGGGTACTTATAAGCATATCCTGACTATCTCTGTCATTTTTTCTTCCACATAAGTAAACTATTTTCATATTTAGACTTTATTCACTTTTCTTCTTACTGTGGATGTCATTTGTGTTAAAAGTAATTTTTAGCTGATAGCTGTGGTTTGTTTCATAGTCAATACATACTAGCCATTCAAACAAGCATAAAGTTTTCTCTGTACAATTTATTTCATTTACGTTCTTTGTCAGACTCATTTTATTTACAGACCATACTGTCAGAGATAAAATATTTGTAGTATAAACCTAGGCTTATTTTTGGAGTATTTGGATATTTCTACATTAAACCTAAATGTCTCAAAATTCTGAACCAGAATTTTCAATTTAACATGCATTTGAACTAGTATATTATTGGGGTTTTTATGCTACATACAGATAAGAGGATTCATTTTTTCCTTCCATTATAAGGTAACTACTAAATTGTCTTGCACATCTTTCTACTGAATAGGCAATGGTGTGTGGTCATTCATCATCCTGTATTTGGTTGAAGTCAATGCTACCCTTTTCATTCTCCAAATGCTGTATCGGTCACCCATCCCTAAACATAGACAAAGGACCAAATCTTAGGCATACTCTATGTACATATAGAAAATAAGTGAACAGATATGATTTAAAAGCCTAAGAGAATTTTGAAAGTCATCTATGAATACAAACTGTAGAAAACCACAATAACTCAGGCAAAAGTCTTTTCTGAGCATAGGGAGGTGTTATGGTAGCTAAGCTGCTAATTTTGTTAGCTTTAGAGGTTATCAAAGGTGAAAAGTGGTAGAATAGATGAAATGCATATATAAATGAGTAGGTGAAATAACAATAATAATAACAATAATAAATCCAAAGTACACAAAGTGATGATGATATTTCTGTAGTACTTAAGGCAAGATAAAGCTTCAAACTATGTATCTGTGGCTCTGAATACATAGACATCAATACAGACACATTTGCCTACCTTCTCACTCAGATTAGCCCTGCTGATAAATTACGAAATGCAAATTGACTCCCATAGAAGAAAATTACTAAGGTTAATGCCTCCCTGTGGTCCAGGTTTAGGATATCACTAGGAAACTTCCTAGTCTGGTTTGGCCTTCACATTATTTCCCATTATTGCTCTTCCACATGGGTGGTGATGAAGTTGCAATGTGTAATCCAAGGGCAATCAAAAGAGACTTTATTGCCTTGGGATGGTTGGTAAGGGAATCTGGAGAATAAGTAAGTTTTTTCTCCATCTTTCTTTTTGTAAACAGTAACATATCAAGAAACAGATTAACTCAGTCTATTAATGCCTCCATGGCTGGTGTCACCACCACAGCTTTGGGGTTTTTCAGTAATGGGATGGTACCAGGCCTGCTGACATCTGATTGGATTCACCTTCCTCAAAGGAAAAAGAGGGTCTTTGACAGAGCTTTAAACTAGACTTGAAGTGGGAACAGGATAATATCAGTCTTGTCAATGCCAAATGCAAATTGAGACATTGACCCAAATGGCTTTGCTTTCTTTTGTTACGCTTACACTTAGATATCTTAACAGCATTTACAACACAGTAAGTTTTTTCATTGTTTGTTTATTTCTTTTTTAAGGAATCTGCTAAATAGAGTGGGAAATATCTACTAATTTGAAATATTTTGTTTGCCCATCACACACAGTGAAATCCACATTCTGTATGTTTCCAGTGTTGGAAATTAGAGCAATGCGGTGATCTTACATCTTGTGGTATATGTGCATTCAACAAGTTCCTATAGATTGCAAAAGGCTGACATTTTCTTTGCTCCAGTCAGTAATACTAGAATTGGTTTCAGTGTTTATTCTCATTGATATTTTACAGGTGATGATAATAGTGATGACGTCCCAATTCCATGGTATCGCAAAAAAAAGGAAAATGAATTTGAGTTCTTTCTTGAAAATAAATAAATAAATAAATCAATAAATCAATCAATAAATAAATAAATAAATAAATAACATCCCCCCAAAAAACCCAAGAAAGCAACAGTAAAGTATTGACTATTTTAGATATTGCTTTTTATCCCTCTATCAAAATCTACAATCACAATCTGTCAGAAATGAAATAATAACCTTTCTCTGAGAGAAAAAAATTTTTTCCTGTGTTTTTTTTTCCTTACCATTCAACATTTTCATCTGGGATAGTCTGTACTTGATTAATTTTGCAGTTGTTCTTAGGATCATAACCTTTAATTTAATCTACATTTTGCTCTGCTGAGTTCAAGTCAAGAGAGAGCTCATGCACTGAAAATAACACTTTTTCCTAAAACACTTAAATCTTTCCAGCCCCAAAACTCTGCATCACTTTTTACAAATAATTCTGATCAAGTCTATTAAAAAGTATAAAAAAATTAACTACTTCTGCCAGGAAAGCAAATAATAAGATTAAAATACTTTGTTCTCTTTCATTACCTGTAAAAAGTTTTCTGCATACCCATCAGAGACAATCATCATTCACTAATTTCAGGTGTGTTCTATTCTACTTGATTTCAGGCATTAAAATAAGGAAATATCACAGAATCAGAACCATAGAACAATGAAGCTGTGAAGACCTCAGCACATCTCTAATCCAACCTCCTGCTCCTAACAGACTTAACTCTGAGGTCACACAGACAGCTCTGGGCTTCATTTAGTTGGGTTTTGAAAATCTCTAAGGATAGAAACTGCATAGCCTCTCCCGGGAGCCTGTTTCACTGCTTGAATCTCTCCATTGTTGTTGCATTAAGGGCATGAGAATTTAGAAGGAAATAAATGTTCTTGCAGTCCAGCTGGTCCTGAGAGATCAGAGGGGCTGAGTGTGGCTGAGCTTAATTTCTGATTATAGCCAATTTAGTACTAGAAGTCTGGTGGAATTCAAAAGAACTTGCACAAATCCAGATGCACAAATAGTGCAAGTTACCAATTCAGCACTATAGGTCTGGTTGCATTCAATAAGGACTTTACACAATCCAGATTCACAAATAGTGTGGTTCATTGAAGCCACAGGAAGGCAGGTTCAGGATTGCTAATGATAAATATACCAACTAGAGAGTGTTAATATGTGTTGTGACAGAAAGTATAGCAAGAGAGATTCTAATAATACTATGTACATTTAAATGAATATTCCTGGGTGTTCTCCAAGGTAGTTGGAGGTGCAAAACTCACCTAAAGGCATTCATTCAGGAGAGAAGGAGAGAGACAGAACATTGACTGATCCTGAACAGGCAGGGATGTTTTCCCACTTCAGTCCTTTCTGCCCCGAAGCACCCCTTTTATGCTATAAATTTTGGCCCATCCCAATGTGTTTGAGGAATCACGTTATAGGTGGGGTTTAGTGACTTTGGTCCCATGTGCGTTACACGTCCCATGCTCTCATTCATTTGTAACCCAGGGGTTTGTGTAAGTTGATACCGTGAATATGTCCTAGGTAGAAAAAGGGTAAGTCAGCTCTCCATTATCAATCCCATATACAAATGTTCCTTCTAATCTCTCAGAAATTTGACAGCAATATTACTTCTATGCTTTACTAACTTATAAAAAAAAAGAATACTGGTTCTATTCAAAATTGAATTCTATTATCCATTCAGGAAAACAGAGAGGGAAGAAGAATTAGTGTGGAGTGGTTACAGAAGAGGAAGGTTACCTGTAAAACTCCACAGATTTAATTGAACATAGTCCTGCCATAAAGTATTGCAGGAAGAATAGGTTCTGGATGATGACAGAAGAGATATGACACACAGACATTGAATATTGATATGATTTGCCAAAGAGATAGTGGAGAAGGTTAGTTTAATTGTTTACTTTCTGTTGAGGAGACTAAGTTTTCAACTCTTTCTTGTCAGGAATTATCTTTCAGAAGATACTCCAACCCTTCATAGTCATGGAATTTTTAATGGTTGACTGTGCCTTGAGTTTTCATTCCCAGCAATATCCATAATTTAAGGTAGAGCACAGATGTAGTGTTCCCAAATAACATTCAGATGAATAAAGTAATTAAAATATTTTAGTAGCATGTTTTATCATTTTAAGCCATCCAGAATCCTTATAGGCTTTTTTAATTGTTTATGCACACTTTGGGCAGTATTGATTAAGAAGGCAAATAAGCTCTTTGGGTATCTTAGAAAAGTAATGGAAGGTAACATAGAGAACATTATTTTAATGTTGCTTTACATTTTTTAAAGCAGCAAAGCATCACATTTAACTTTGTAAATGCTTATGTATTTTACATTACCACTACTTAAAATAGTAAATATGATACCTTTTTCCTGTAGAAAGCAATAGCACAAGTACATCACATTTTGTATGTTGTCAAACTACCTAATCCATGAAAGTAAATAACTGTTCACATTTATCCATGTTATTTATTCACTGAAGCAACTCGGAATCTCATTCAGCTTTCTTTACCCCTGAAGCACTACTTGTGAGTTATTCTTTAACATGAGAAGAGATGCCAGAATTAAAGAATACAATTATCATTTAATTATTTTTAAGTATTTTCAAGTATTTTCTGGACTTTTTTTTTTTAACTAAAGGAGGAAGGGAAAGCATATTGTTTCATGTACTCTCATTTAGATGTGTGCACATTTCAATCTTTAATAGAATTTCTGGGATAATAGTTGGGTAGCAACATTGGCTGCAACAACTGACTGCATAAGAAGGGATCAGGGCAAAAAGAAAGATCATAACCCTTCACTTCAACCGAAAAGTTTTTTCCCGCTTCAGAAAATAGTTTGCAAGTATTAGGGAGCAACAATTAGGCTGCCCAACAAGAGAAGGTGAGTCAGAAGCACTGTGTGATAAAAAGGCAGAGGCAAGATGTGGCCACACCTAGGAGGACCTAGGATGAGGAATGGCAAATTGGGGTCAGGATCAAAACCAGGGAGAGTAGTCAAAGTCAAACATGGTTAAGCGATCACTCAACTAGACTGTAGTTCTGCATGGGTAATTCAAGACTGATTTGAACCATTTTGAATGGGCATAGTCTAAGTTTGAACAGAAGAAAACCCTTCTCTTACAACAATGGTTTATGGTATCTGAACATAAATTTTATGATACTCTAGCTGTTAGAAATTACAAAATACATAAAATGATCTCATAGCATGAAGGTGAGATTTTATCTCAAAATTAATGGGGACAGAGATAAGAGAACACTTCCACGCGATTATTTTCTGATTATTTTGTGATGACATTGTGTTGCAAGAGTTTCAGTCTAATGCAGGCAACAAGTACTTTATATGCTGGAGCCATAAGCCATGTCACTTTAGATGAAGGGTACAGGTTTTTGTCTACCCCAGCCACTGGTGACCACTCATTCAGTCTTTACCCTCAAGTCTGGATCTTGCTCATGGCAGTGAATGCTTCAAACTGCTTGTTTACTGACAGGGTGCTGAAGGATGCTGAAATAATTGAAATGAACTTTGCTTTTTCGATCAACTGCTAAGGAAGCCAGATGACATAAAAGTGACACTTTGGAGGCAGAGAAACCTTCTTTGAATACATATTAGAAGCCAGTACTGCTTATATAAAGTGTAACTATAGTGTAGATTTTGAACTACATTTTTTTATATGACAGTAATGAAAGAGTAACAACATTACTACAAAATCAGACATCTTTAATGTGTATATTTAGTTTTTTGTTTGTTTTACCAGCTGTGCTAGTATTATTTTCCTCAAAAGACGTGACATTCTGTAGTATTTATCATGCACTAAATGTTCTCCTAGGAGAAAAGAAAACTAACAAACAAAATTGTATATTACATTTTATGATAGGTTTGCTAATGTCTGTTTCTAGTTTACAGATATATCAAGATTCTACATTAAACTGTGTAGTATTTCTTAAAGTACAGAAATAAAGGTGGGGCTTTTTGTTTGGTTTGATTTGTTTGTCAGGGAAAAGTAAATGCTGAGATGTAGAAAAGAGGAGAATGAGAGAGTTATACCAAATAGCAGATTTATGTATTATATACATAATTTTGTATATTAAATATATTAAATATACTGTATTATTATTAATAATACTGCTGTATTATTTAATCTGATGGTCTTTTTTAGTGTAGTTACTTTTGATTCAATGAAAGCAAAAAATCAGTGTATCTTGCACAGTCTGCTTCTGCTTTGGAGGGACAACAGGCTTCTGCTCTGGATATTGGGTCAACAAATATATTATGATAGATACAATAGAAGAAAGTTCTACAAAGAACATTCTGATTGTCATTAAACCAGATGATAAGCCCAAATTCAGTTTAGTTTCTAAAGTATTTAAACTCACAAGGTCAACTTTGTTCTTAGGCAAGTACAGGATCAGAGCAAGGGAGAAAGCCTGACCCCTAAATACTTCCCCTAGAGTTTTATTTATTCAGTTATTTTATTTTCAACAGAAGTATGTGTGGAGATATTAAAAAATCAAACTTTGAGGACTAAGTGTTCATGTATAGCAAGCAGTTCAGATTACAAAATCAAAAAGGGTTGTTTGTGGGCTTATAGGCCCAAAAATAGGATATCTATCTTTGACCAACATGAACTGTGTCACTGAAAAAATCATATTCAAGGTAATTAACTACTACTTAGAGAGAATTTAAAAAAGCTATTTCAACTCCCTCTTGTTCTTAGTTGCCCCTAGTCAAAGGTTAAAAGCAGAAATATTTGAATTAAGTGAAAATGATTACCTCTTATAGTTACCTTACTAAGTTTTTGCAGAACACATCAAGTAACAATGTAATATCACACCGTATATCATGCTTTGTTCAACAAAGTTTTCCAAATGAGTTATTAACAGAAAATAAGTCACAATTAAAGAATACCTCATTCCATACATTGCTTGAACATATAAGCTTTTGCAAAGAATAGAAAATAGTTTTGTAGTAAGATTTAGAGTCTTGTGCCTGGTTAGAAGCTTTGCTAATATATTAAAGTAGTTTCATACTGCTATTTTCAGATAAGCTCTTTACCTATATCTAAGTGATAAACACAATAATCTCATGGCTAATAAATGTCATGTTTTGCATTACATATACTTAAAGCCAAATTAGTGTAGCCAGATATTTTATTCCAGAAAAATTACATGAATCACATAATATGATAAAAATCCTAAAATAACTGTGTCTTAAAAGGCAGAATAATTTTTAAACGGATTTCATGGTATCCTGTCAAGGTAAGTATATGTATTCCTAAATATACATCAATGTCATACATCAAAGCCAGACTTAAGGAAAATTCATAACAGAGAAACAGATAAATTCTATGTTGAGTAAAGCTCTCCAAGAGTGACTAAATTATTCAATACTTACATGTCTCAAATTTCCTGTAGAGTTTACATCCAGCTTTTGTTATCGCCCGGATTATGTGGAAGTACTGAATTTCTTTACAGAAATCAAATTCTACTTCTATATTGCTCATAAACCCCCATTGATTACTGATGACTGATTACTATTATTCATGTCTCAAACTCATAATTTTCTTCCAATGAATGTTTCACAAGACTGCTAGTCTGCCCTGGGAGATAAAAGTTTTGGAGATTTGTGTTCCACAGGTCTCCTGAGTGGAGGATTGTATCTTTTGCACAATAGTTTAGAATTTGCACCGTAAATAGCAAATAGTCTTGATCTTAACAGGGTGTCTGCACACATTTTAAATTTGTAGAAGAAATTATCAGCAGAATTTAATTATATAATTCTCAGTATCTTACAGACAATGATATTGCGAAAATCTGGTCAACGCTAGCATTGAACTCTACAACTAAAGACTTGAAAAGAATATTTAAAAATATCAGGCACATTTGCATTAGAAATTGACACTGAAAACACAATATGCATTCATAGTCCCATGTGGCCTTTAATACATGCAGAATTAAAACTGAAAGAAATTGGAGAAGGTATTTTCAGCTTAATGGCTCATTCTGCGGACAAGCCTTAATTTTCTAGAATAACAGTATTACAAACAAATAAATCATCAGGGACAAGAGCTGCCTGGTATTGTAATTTAATTGTGCTCCAAAGAGCATTAGTTCTAACTTGTCTCAGGCCAAGTCTGTGCTTACTAGGTATGCTCCATAAAATGACAGTCATGTTGTTTTTGGAACATGTATCTGTTTTGATGAGGATAGTAATTTCTGATTTGAATATATCAGTGTTAATTTAATCATGCATACTTACATTAAATTTAAAATTTTAATCAAACTTATCTACTATAGAAAGAGAAAAATGCATGTGTATAAAATTTTATACATTTGAAAGTAATACATTTAGATCGTTCAAACTGACTACTTCGTAAGGTAAAATTTAAGAGTATCAGGTTTGTCAGCAGTACAAATGTATTTACTCTTATGGAAAACTTAACTTTGAGGAACTAATATAAATATAACAAGATAAGCATATGTAATCTGAAAGCATTTTCACCTATACAAATCAGTGAACAGCTGATAGCTAGAGTATTACTCACTGCATCACTTCACATTATTCCTCTCCCTTGAGTTGCTTTGTTTGTTTGGGTTGGGGTTTTTTCGTTTGGTTGGTTGGTTAGTGCATTCAGAAAATCAGAAATTAATAGGCAATGTCTGGTGAAAAATGAAAGATCACAAATTACTGTAGCCGTGGTCACAGCATTACAACTCAGCATTAGATTAGTGAATTACGAAAAAATAATACCACATGCACAAATTCTGTATCTTTTCATTTACACTTTCACAAATTAGGAAATCGATTGTTTAAGTTTAGATATTTATATTACTGAGCACCTCTGAGTCTGAAGTGGAAAGAATTTACCTCCTCATTATCCATAATAACTATTTGTGGATAACAAAGTATTACATCAGTTTTGCTAAGTTATAGGGTGAATGATTACCTAACAAAGGCTGATATTTGACATATAGTCTTCTACAAACTTTTTCATTATTTTGGATTCTGATTGTGTAACAGCCACATCAGGTGTCAGCTTTAGCATATTTTCATTACATATACCACAGTGCAATAGATCATACTATAATGCTTCTCAGATGCCTTTCATTCATTTAGCTTATATTGGCTTGCAAACCACATCTCTGAAAAACAAAACTAAGAATATTTATTTTAAAAATCTCTATATTGTAGTGTTAAGAGAAACACTGGACATAACTGGATGGATACATTTTATTCTGTGTCACAAATATGTTGCTATTTCCTATTGAGCCAAGGCATTCATTTTCAGATGCATCCAGAAGTTCATTATCTGTTGATACTAAAATTCTCCAAAATATGGGAAAAAAAATTAAAAAGAGAAGAGAAAGGGGAAGGGGAAGGGGAAGGGGAAGGGGA
>VZTJ01001222.1:271733-302852 GCA_013397795.1 Orthonyx spaldingii
AAAGGAAAGGAAAGGAAAGGAAAGGAAAGGAAAGGAAAGGAAAGGAAAGGAAAGGAAAGGAAAGGAAAGGAAAGGAAAGGAAAGGAAAGGAAAGGAAAGGAAGGGAAAAAGGAATCATTATAGAAAAGGAAAAAAAGACTGGGTATGAACCAAAGTGCAAAGTCTTCTTAGGTACTTTGTCTTATTGAAATAGCAGCTTGAATTAATAGGCTATTTACTCAGCCCGAACATTATTTCAGTTTCTTCTATTTCTATAACAGTAGCAGTATGTGCCAATAGTTTGCTTCTTCTTGGCACATAATTCCATTCTTTTATTATAAGCAAAAGCAGAAGTTGTCCAGAATGTTATTGAAACCTGAATCACAATTTCTGTGATATTCTCTTTCTAATAAGACAGCAATGGCTCTAGACAGTGCATTGGTGTAATTGTTTGGGGTATTATATATTGTTTTCTAAGTTTCTGATTCAGTGACTGTTTATATCAGTCTGGCATTTGATACAGAGGGCTAGCAGTGACATTTCAAGCAGAAGAGCTTGAATATCATATTCTTGGAGTTCAGAATTTTGCTTTCCATCCAGGAGTTTCAAACACTGACATTTTTCTCCTAGACTTCAATGCTTTTTGAAGAGACAATATAAAATATATTTTCCTCTACATACAACTGAATGCTAAAATGCTAAAACTACCCTATTTCAAGAAACATGGGTCTCATTCTACTGTAACTAGCTTGCCAAGATAGAAAAAATAATGAGTCTTCAATTGAAAAGAAATATAAACTCAGCATTAAATAATAAATCTGTTAATGCTCTACATCTATCCTATGCAGTTCATACTGATGGTAAAGATCCAGGTGATATTGGGTGCTGCCTTATTAAATCTCTAACGGCTTTTCTAAATTTATTAATTCAGTAGTGCAGATGAAATATTAAAAAAACTCAGCAAAATCAGTTGTAGAGGAACTCTAGTCATGTCCCTGAGTTCAATATGGCTCATACAGTATTTACCACTGCTCAGAGACACTACATTCTCTATATACAAACTCTTAAAGGAATGGAAAAGTAGAGATAGGTAAATGTAGAATCCTTCATCCCTGTGGGATGAAGTGTTCATCCCATAAGGGAATTGTTAAAGATTCAAAAGAAAATATTTTATTTTCAGTAGACATAATACAGCTATTTGACAGGACAGCTGAGCCATGAAGTGTACTGTAGTGCCTAGAAGTCTAGGTATTGCCTCTTCTATGCCATAACTACCTTTTTGACTATGTGTCTGGGGATACCTTCAATGTAAAATTCATTGTTACTGTAACAAAAAGCATATAAAAATGACCAGTAAATATTGATCACCTCCAATTCTTGATAGGAGAATATATCTGGAGGTTTATTTCATGATTATCCTGACATAGTAGTATTCCCAGTCCACTTTGAAGATGTTTTCCAAGTAGAAAGTAACCTGTCTTGTTTGCTTTCATGGGACATCTAGGTTATTGTAGTCCACAGATCAGAGAGAAGAAGGGACCTAGACAGTTTGAAGCATGTGTGATGGTGTGCTCACATCCCCAGTTCTGTGCTTGTCACTGCCCTTAGAGAGGGAGTGTCTCTTCTCAGACTTTATTGCTGTGGCCCAAAGAGTGATGGAGTCTAAAAAGACATTATTAACCAGGCTTTACCGAGGCAGTAAGAAAGACGAGCAATAACATTCCCATACAGTAACTGAATCATAGAATCACAGAATGGTTTGGGTTGAAAGGGGACCTTGAAAGTTCATCTAGTTCCAACCTCCCTGCCATGGACAGACACACCTTCAATTAGACCAGGTTGGTCAGAGCCCCATCCAGCCTGGCTTTGAACACCTGGTGTGGGGCATCCACAACATCCTTGGGCAACCTGTTCCAATATCTTGCCACCCTCACAGTAAAGACTTTTTTCTAATATCTAAATCTACTTGCAGTCAATTTGAACCCACCCATTCCCCCTTTTCCTGTCACTACATGCTACTGTAAATAGTCTTGCCACATCATTTCTGTAAGTTCCTTCAGGTACTGGAAGGTTGCAATTAGGTTACCCAAAGCTTTCTCTTTTCCAGGCTGAACAATCCCAACTCTCTCAGCCTTTCCTCTCAGGAGAGGTGCTCCAGCCCTCTGATCATTTTTGTGGCCTTCCTCTGGACTTGCTCCCACAGGTCCATGTCTCTCCCATGCTGGGGGCCCCAGAGCTGGATGTAGCACTGCAGGTGGGGTNCAATTAGGTTACCCAAAGCTTTCTCTTTTCCAGGCTGAACAATCCCAACTCTCTCAGCCTTTCCTCTCAGGAGAGGTGCTCCAGCCCTCTGATCATTTTTGTGGCCTTCCTCTGGACTTGCTCCCACAGGTCCATGTCTCTCCCATGCTGGGGGCCCCAGAGCTGGATGTAGCACTGCAGGTGGGGTCTCACCAGAGCAGAGCAGAGGGGCAGAATCCCCTCCCTGGCCCTGCTGTCCACACTGCTTTGGATGCAACCCAGGACAAGATTGGCTTTCTGGGCTGCAAGTGCACATTGCTGGCTCATGTCCAGCCTCTCATCCACTCAGTGAGTCATACAGTGATTCACCTGATCATGGATAGCAAATACAGGGTGATAGGTGACTTCATGGCTCTACCGGAATAGGCAGACACTTAACGTGTGGGTCATTCAACAGTAAAAGGCAGGAGCACAAATGCTTTTTAGATGTGGTTAAGAGTTTTACTGTGCCTTGGATCCACCAAAGAGTAGTGCAGTTTCAGAAAATCAGACCTTACATGGCAGTAGTGTGCCCTACATGCCACCTGAGATGATGTGGCCACTATGCTGATGATGTTGGTCAAGAGGCAGGCTGTCAGTTACTTTGGCCCTCCTGGAAATGTCTATGCCTCTGCTCCTGCAATTATTTGCTAGCCTTTCTTACTCTAAATGAGTTCAGTTGGTAAGTTTCTACTGCTCTAAACCCCTGAGGATAACCTGGCTTGTTTTGATTGCACCAGGTTCAATCAGTTACCTGTCTGCCTTTCCAGAGTGCAACAAAGAAAGGCTATCATATATAATTGGGAGAGAGAAAATACAGGCTAGGCTGATGTGATAGCCTCTTTAGTGCTATACCTCTGCAGCAAAGCAGAGTATGTAAATACCAATTATGGATTTTAGACAGATTATTGGAATTTTCAAAGTAATCAGCACTGACCTAATTTTTTTTTTTTTTTAAGGTGTCATTTTACCAACACAGAATTAGAGCTGGACTTTCAGAACTAGTTTAAATCTGATTTGTTCTGATAAGCCTCACCTCCAATATTTAACATATTAACAGTGAGAAATGTCATTTGAGAGAATGAAGTAGTTTACCTAAAGCTGCAGTCTTTGTGGACATACGCTGCTAATCAAACTTCTTTCGCTAGCAGTACTCGAGAAAATGCAGTTGGCATACCAAGAAATGTTAAACTACCTGAATAACTTGAGAAGAATAAATTTAAGTGGAAGCATACAAAGAAACCTTAAAATGATGAGTAACATCAAGTTACTTAAAAGGGCTAAAGGGCATTTATGAATTGAGATACCTACAGAGCTACCTAATGGATCAGTTCTGATCTGTGAAACTGATGTAATTCCAAAATGTGTTTACAAAATTTTCACAAAAAATGAACCAGTTTGGCTCTTCTAAAGCCCAAATATTATTTTAATAAAACATGTTAATATGAACCAATTAACACAAGAAGTCAGCTTTGGGGGCTGAACACCGTTTTTCTGGGGACATCATATGACCTAATTATAGGCTTTACTACAAGTGTGTACAATTATCATTCCTAAGACTTTCTGAGCTTTAGTTATTTGTCTCAGGACACCATTTTTTTCTAAGACCTTGTGGTGAGCTGACAGGCCAGTAACTAAGCCACTCACTCATTTTCCCTGCTCCCAGTGGCATGGAGGAGAGAACAGGAAGAACAAATGCATGAAAACCTGTGAATCAAGATACAAATTGTTTAATAAGTGAAGATATTTCAGCTTTCTTTGGATACCTCCCAGAGCAGAAAACTACAGACAAATAGATTATTGTGAAGGAAAAAAGGTGAGGAAATAGTGCTAAAAAATCAAACCAAAAACCCCCAAACTAAACTACTTTTAAAATATAGCAAACCAGCAAAAAGGCTAGTCTCATTAGCATTGCACACTACCAGGAATTACCATACCTCATTCAGCTAGTGACGAAAGGGAAACAAAATTGGTAAAGGTTATAAAGCGGTTATATTTTTCCCAACTGTACTTCTCCTATGCTGTAGGTAATATGCACTGAGGATTAAGAAGTAGAAGCATTACATTGTTCCATTCCACAGCTGCATAGGATAAATTGTTCGGACTTTTTTCTTTTATGTGATGGAGCTGAAAACGAGAATTCAAAAGTGAATTCTTGCAGTGACTTCAGTGAATTCAGGATATCAACACAAGATTGTATGGAGCCCCTTTCCTGAACTGTTTACTTCAAAGAAATGAAAGAAAGCTGCTAAAAGAGAGTGTCTTGCTGCATAATGCTGCTAACAAGAGTATCAAAAGTACTGCTTTGTGATAGCAGTCACCAGCTAAAAATACCTTGGTTTTGCAAATTATTTTAAATATATTATATAGATGTATGTGTGTATGTGTGTGCAGATAGAAAAAATGTCAGATGCAAAAAAAAAAACCAATCACCTTTGAAATTTTTTTCTCACAGTTATATTAATTGCCCAGAAATTCACCTTTTTTTTCTGAAATTTGATATTTCTAAATAACTGAAGAGTTCTTTTGGATTAGTTTTTATTTTTATTTAGAAACTTTCTAGATTATGCAATAGCACAAGAGAATTCCCAAAACAGTGTATTTTTAATATAAAATATCCTACACAACCATTTCTCTGTACAGTAATAGTACTTTAACAGAGCTATGCAAACTTTTAAATCCCAAAAACATAAGCTGTAAAATGGCACTATAAACTGAAATTTCAAAGGAAATAAACTGTAATTTCAAGGAAAAAAAAAATGTTTAAATTGACCACATGTGATGTAACTATGAAAGAATTGATTGCTCAGAAACATAAAATTAACATAAACATAAAACTAACATTAACATATAAAACTAACATAACTTGAAAACTTGTATGCATCCTGTAAAGAAGAGAGTATGGTACCTTGTATAGAATTGTGAAGCTCTGAAAAATTCTTTTTTTTTTTTTNAAAATTTTTTTTTTTTTTTTTTTTTTTTTCAGATATAAAAGCTCTACTTCACTCACTGCAATCTGTGAGGTTATTTTTTAGATATATATTTATTTCAAAGTTCAAGCTGAACTGTCGGTCCTTGTGCATCTCAGCTGACCACAAAGAATGTGATTGATTCTTAATAACCAAAGAACTGCAATGTTACTTGTCCAGCTGGTATTTATGGGCCATAAAATGAAGTCAAAGAAAGAACTAAGGAACCTTAAATCACCATGGGGGGAAATATTGCAATATCTGTGTTCAGTAAGACAAGTTTACTGCAGCCAGGAGAGATGCAGGGGCATAGAACATCAGATTTCATAAGTTTCACTGCTCTTGAAGCAAGACCATCATTATTTTTCGGATGATGCATATGGTTTTAAAACTAAGCAAGATTTTTATACATACGTAGTTCAATAATATTAAACTACAAGTCCAAATTCTCTCCCTGAACTGCTACTATTTGTTAAATTAGTTTAATAAAATCTAAGTTAAAACTTTGTTTTGATAAGTTTCCAAAAGCAATGAAATGTTAAACCTTCTGTGTGCTTAGTGTAAGGGTGTTATAGAGTGTGTCAAACAATTAGAAGTAATATAATATAATTTACAGCTAAGTCAGTTTTAAATTATCAGGGGATTGAATTATTTATAGTAATTTGTCTTTGGTTATTGCTAGTGTATAGTGTAGAGCTGGAATACCACAGCAGAAATTGGCTCTAAGTGTTGGTGTAGTAGTTCTTTTCTCTCATTGTTTACTAGTTTGCAAGATAGGGATGGCAAAGTGATTGCTACAAAAACAAAACAAAAACAACCCCAAAAATAAACCACCTTTATTTTTAAATTAAGAATGGTAAAGTCCATGGGAGCCAAATAGATCAGTAATTGAAACCAAAATCTTGAAAGCACATGAGGATTTGTTCTAAGAAAAGCATATGTGTGTTCGAAGGTATGACAACTACAGTTTTCAGTCTTTCATCATTTTTTCCTGGATTCAGAATGAACACCGAGAAAACTTTATTTTAGAAAGTAATTTATGACAAAATCATAATATATGGAATTCACATATACATAGATGTGTGCACATGTGTGTGTATGTGACTCTGTGATTATGAATATGTATACAGATAACATTTTTAAATACGTGTTGTGAGGGAGTATCATGGTTTCGATCAGTATGAACTAAATATATTAACTATTGCTCAATAATTGTGTCAGTGTCAATGAGTTCTGAAATGAAATATTGTCCCTGCATAAGAATGGCTAATAATGCTAAGTACTAAAAAGTTGCAGAAAAGTGTCTATTTCTGCTTCCTCTTTTCTTATTCATAGGTGTTTCAGCCTTCAGAGTTGGGGAGAAGCCAGTAGCTTCCGGTGACTCTGGATGTGTGAGCTTGGTGACTCTGGATGTGTAAGCTTGGTCCTAGGCATCCCTGTATGTCTCCCATAGTCAGGTGTCCCGAAAGGTGTAGGCCTATTGCTCCATGCTGGGATGGTGGAGGATGTATAAGTTTTATGAGGTGGGGACTATCTCCCACATAGATCTTTACTTGTTAGCAGGCTACTTCAAGATGTTGCTTGTTGATGGGCATAGCAAGGCAATGTACAAATATTCTTGTGCAAATTTAGTGCTACTATTGCTGCTTTTTACATGTGGGTAGTGCTTTGTTTTTCAAAATACCTTCCTAATTGTGCTTTAACCAGTGGAAACTTTGTCCCTAACCATTACTTAGCAATATACTTCAGGCCTCCAATATCAGCCTGATTACTCACGTGATGTCAGCTCAGCAGTCAAAGACAAGGAAAAAGTCAAATGAGGTGAATTCCACCCTGGTATTCTTCTCCTTTTTTTCATAGAAGTTCTAAGGTTTCTTTCATTCTGTACAGACTCACTTTGAAAAATGGTTTCCTTGAGAGTACGTTGTGTACCCTCTTTCACTCTTTAAGCTAGTGACATCATCACTTGGCAGAGTTTGTCAAACTGACTGCAGCTCCCTCTAAAAGGTCAATGTTGCCATGTCCAGAGTAAATGAGATATTTCTTCTCCTTGTAATACCTCCTTCTTTTTATAACACTGCACTGTAAGACTGCTGTCATCCATATCAAAACTTTGGAAGTCAAGGTTTCAGACCACTGCTGCTGTTTATTTTTTTCTATGATCTGATTTAGGTTTTGTACTCTTGTACTACTTTTCATGTTCTAGTCAACAACTACAACCTGTTTTCATGCTCCTAGAAATTAATTTGGGAGGACCATTAATTTTCACTAGTAAGGATAAACAAATTCTCTTTTTTTTGAAGCAAAACTCATTTTGTCTAAATGGAAAATACATAGCATTTCAGTCAAGTTAAATACTTTATATTGTATTTAGCTCTTCAAGAGCATATCTGACTTTCAGTATGTGACTATACTAAAGGTGAAAATACTGAATCATAGATTATCCTGAGTTAGAAGGGACCCACAAGGATTATTGAGCCCAATCTCAGAATCTACACAGGGCAACCTAATAATCACACCAATCTAATTGTATTGTCCAAATGCTTATTGAACATTGACAGGCTTTGGGTGATGACCACATCCCTGAGGATCTTGTGCCTGACTACCCACCCAATAATAATGTAAATACTGTAAATTTCTCTAAGTGACTAGGTGACTGTATGTCCCCTAAAACTATCCACAGTCATTCGCAGTCATTGAGTAATTACAAATATATATCACATCAGGCTTTTTCCTTGCATTTCAGAACTGATAAAAATCAATCTATGGTAACTCATGCTTCACCATTTTAATGCTCTCTTAATATAGACTTTGCTCCTTTAATGAATCTTCTTTTTAAGATGTCTTTAGATAGCATTACAGAACATAGATAAGCATTCTGGAATTCTAATCCATATTATAAATACTGTTTATTTTGCTTACTCATCTCTTGATAATGACATTATGTATAAAGTTCAGTTTTCAAAAAACATTCTTCTTAGATATTGTCACTGACCACAGGCTTGCCCGGTAGCCGGCAGGTGACATATGCACTCAGCCCGGTCAGACTGCCTCCAGGCTGTGCAGGCTCCTGTCTGCTTCTTTCTGGTAGCTATCAGCTCCTAGGCTCTGGGAGCAGCTGCAGTCAATAACAAAGTAGCAAGGCAAGGAGGAAGGAGCCAAGGGACTCTTGGCAGCAGCACCCATTTTACTGTAGTCACATATGCCAGCAGAACTTCCTGACACAGAGCTACCAAAGAACTGTGACTACCCCTTACAAGGGTTCTTATACAAAACAAAAGGGGGCGGAACAAGGGGAGGATCTAGGGTTTAACAAATCAGGGAATGACAAGGAATGACAGGTACCCAATAACATTCAAACAGGGGAGGAATATATTTAAAACTTCCAATCAAGATAACAGGACAACAGAACTTTCTTGAACCTAATGAATATTAAAACAACTCTGAAGGGAAAGGGGTGGAGATGAAACAAATGATTGATAACTCAAAGCCCAGGAAGTTCCCCAGTCAGGCCTTTCTCCTCCCCCTCAGGCTCACTGTCCTGAGGGGGAAAACCAACCCATTCGATGTCATTTATTCTCATAGCGAAGGTGGACTGGGTCACCGCCACAAGCTATCACTTATTTAGCTGTTATAGTTTGAAATAAACTAAGGCACCTAGGCTGTCTCACTGTATGCTTACATTAAATAATTTCACATATTGTTGAAAAAACTTTGTGGCCTGAAATGACCTCACCTAGAATGCCTTCCTGAAACCACAAACAAGTCCGTGGTAGCTGCAGCTTTCAAAATTACTGTATCATTTCTTGCAGAAAGTAATCTGAAATTCAGCTTTTTATGTAAATATCCAGCAAATGGGAGTGGTTATCAAAACTCAGAAGAATTTTATTTATTTAT
Organism: Orthonyx spaldingii; assembly: GCA_013397795.1. Lineage (NCBI taxonomy): Eukaryota > Metazoa > Chordata > Aves > Passeriformes > Orthonychidae > Orthonyx > Orthonyx spaldingii. The sequence goes on from VZTJ01001222.1 coordinate 280,859, forward strand.
TTTTCTGATTTTATGTTAAAATCAGATTGACTGGAGAATTCTATTTATGCTACTTGAAGGACATATAAATATCTCAGATTATTCAAAAATATTAGAGAAATACAATGGAGAAAATATCTGTGCTACAATAATACTGCTAAAATGAAAAAAAACCCACATTTTAAATACTGTTTAAGATACAGTTACAGACATGAAACCATAGGCTCATGGAGAATCACTGCATTTTTAGGCTTCTCTCATGAAGGCAATGTAGTACTCAAGCCATGGCCATGTCAAAGTTTTATAGAGGTAAAAACATTTCATCATCTTTTGTAGTTCTGGTCTCCATGTTCTAAGAAGGACTTAGGATAGTTAGAGAAAGCATATAAAATAACAACATTAGAAGATGTTACTTTGTGAGGAAGTGCTATAAAGGACACTACTCTTCAATTCAGAGAGGAAAAAAATAAAGAGAATTATGACAGGTTTGCAAAGTCATTAAGAACCTTGATTAGCTGTTCTCAAACAGAATTAGAAGCATTCTGTTAAAGTACTAAGAATTTTATTTGAATAAATATGACAGAGTACTTGGCACAGTAGAAATGAACTGTAGTTTGCTGCTGCAGGGCACTACAAAAGCAGGCAGTATCCTAAATTTAAAAATAATGGATCAGACAATTCAATGGACAACAAGTTCATAAAGAGACCATAAAAAGATAAGTCAAAGTCCTAAAACAGAAGTTGTACTGGGAGCATGAGGTAAATCTGCTGTAGAAAGTGATCAAGCTTAACAGTGCATCTTACTACCATTGTCAGATACTCCAGCCAGCTAAAGGGAGCATTAGTCTGGCCCAGCAGGGTTTTTCTTGTGTTCTTCCAGCCTCTCCTGGACACCTGGGAGTTTCCAATTCTTCACAGAAAATACCTATAATTATTTTTAACAATTTAAAAAATAGCACAATAGAGAAAATTGGTGAAGTTACAGACAATCCTATAGGTGTCTATTGCCTTTTATTTATCTTTCAGATCAATTTAATGCTTTTAGTAATTAAAGAGATTTGTACATTTGTTTCTTTTTTATTTTAAAGTATACTGCCTCTTCTCAATATGGGTCATGGCATCACCACAGGCAACAAAAGTTGCAGAATAATAATGTCTTCCTGCTGTTAAATAAAGGATGAGAGATTCTTACACTGAATTTGAACAGAAACTTCTGAGAGCTCCTGATCATCTGGCAACTAGTCCCAAATACCTACACTTGGAAAAAAAACCATGAGAATGTGTTTTACAGTGATCTAGATTATAGTTCCAAGGTGATTATAGAAGTCTTTCTCAAGATTATGAAAACAGTACTTGCCTTTTGTTTTTCTACTTGTAAAATTCAAAACAAGGAAAAATATTTGAATTTACAAAACATTAATTTAGATTGAATTAACCTGAAGTCAAATTTCTAAGATAGGACTTCAGTCCAGAAAACTCATATCACTAGAGTGAAACATGTAGCTAGCTGAGTTTGTGCTTACTTCAAATCTTATTTTTTTATTTTTTTCAGTAGCAACAATTTCAAAACAGAAAAACTACTTGAATTCACATAATAGATACATCAAATTAAGCAGTAAGATCTTATTTAGAAACCTTGTTTTCATAACTTAAATTAAATTCATTGGGATCATCAATTACTTTTAACACTAAGTAGTTGATCTTGAGTATGTTTGTTATTGTATTTATTTTCCAAGAACATGATTATAAACTTTTAAGATATCTGATCTTAAACCACTTCAAAATATGATTTTTTAGAGGAACACATTTGTACAAATTATACAGGTGGTAGTATGCAAATTAAAAAAGAAAAGAGATCATTCAGAAAATTATTTGAAAAAAAGAAATATAAGAATATACAAAACTGGGACAGGGACTCCAGTGGAAGACAGGTAATAACCATATGTTTTAGGAAGAAACCTTTGTTAACATTTAGGCAGAAAGGATACTGAAATTCAGATACATTTCTTTGGACATTTCCAGAGTTTCTAAAAATTTTGAAGGAAAAATCACTATGTCTTATTTTTTGTCTGATCATTTAAAAGAAATTATCTTCCAAATTTTGCATTGTTTTACCCTCATCCTTCATTTTAAAGACCTTAGCATATTTGAGCACCATGTTGAAAATACCTCCTTTTTTTAACTTCAGAGGAAAGCATCGCATCATGTAACCAAAGAACACCCATGCCTAAATGTACTCATCAGGATTAAATTAATATTAGCTGTAATCTAAGAAGACTGACAGGCAAGACAGATAAAACAAGTAAAGAAGCATCAGGAGTAAGGGACACCTGTTTCTTTGTGAGTGACAATATCATATATAACAACGAAAGAAGACAAGACCATTTTTGTTCCAACTTCTTTCCTCAAAGCTCTCAAACCTGGATGATCACATGTAGAACAACCAAGGACTTTAACTATCAAAATTGTGTCATTATTGTCTACATGGCAAAGTATACTTGCAGACAATGTAGAATATTTTTAAAGACTAATAGTTTTCATATGTTGTAATGATGATGAATATTGTATATGAACACAGACTTTATTAAAATAAATTGCTAATGAACGTAGCAGTGTGGGTTTAAGACTTGAAACAAGCCTGATTTATCAGTCTTTTAACCTGATCTCTCACTATCTCCATATTTGGTTGCAATAATGGTGTAAGACCATATGAAAATTTTGTATTCACAAACATATATATGAATAATTTATTAATGGCTGTATCTACATTAACATTTTTTGATTCAGAGTGTGATTTTTCTAATTAAATGTATAGATCATCTCCATTTGCTTAATTGTCCTTTGGTTTTTTGGAAGCTTTTCATCTCCAGAGACTAGATTTTTTTTTGAGAGCAAACTAAAGCACAAGCTCTTAGTAAGGTGCATAGTATATGTTGGAACACCTAGTGAGCTGATACAGGTGCTTATGGACACCTTTAAACCACAGATGTGCTGAGGACATTTGGTTCAGGGAACCAGATGATGCTGATAAGAAGTACAAATCTGAACCATAAAGTCAGCACAAAAAACCATGGATGCACGGACACTCCTATTCCAATCAAGTATCTTACTTAAAAATTATGTAATAAACACTTAAATGGCAAGCTAATAATATAGAAGTTTTAATGCTAAATATAAATAATATACCACTAGTCTTAATCTTCTTTCTCTAAATGAAAATCGTTTATTCATCTATGTCCATTTTGAATTTTTCAGCAAGCACATTGCCATTGTGAAAGTACCTCTGAATTGAAAATCAATAATGCAGGTTAAAGAGAGAGTATTTTGTGGTTTAAGGTGGATAGAAAAAGACTTGTGAACATTGCATACACAGAAATAGAAAAATAATCCACTGTGTTCACTAAAGCTGCAATATGAAGCTGGCTTCTGCTATTTAGCACAAATCAAAATAAATGAAGAATGTGGAGAGCTCTGGGTTGGATGTGGCTTTTCAGTTTTTGGGTTTTTTAAGCTAGTATGAACTACTACATCACCTAGAAAATGGAGACAGTAAATGGGATATAATTGGGAGGGAAAATAACTTGGAGACTTTGATTCTTTTGGCTTGTCCTAGACTGTTCTACTATAGTGGGACAGAACAAAAATAACTATGTTCTGCGCAAATTTCCTCCATGTGTGTTAAATGAATGTATTTTAAACAGATACTTATTTTGTTAAAAAGCACATGCTGGAATTTTCTGCTGAATTTTAAGGGTCAGGAATTTACCAATGCATAAAAATACTGTTACAGTGATATGAATCAAACTCTATGCTGTAGTTCCCAGAAACTAAAATGTCAAAGCAGGGAATATGTAATGAATCCTAGAAACAGATTAGTATATAGAAATCAGCAGAGAATTTCATATCTTAGCATCTGAGAGAGCAGATGTTATGGTCTGATCTACAAACAGCAAATTGAGTTGCTTTGACTTAAAAAAATTCTTTTTAAATTAACACATAGAATAGGACAGAATAAAGAAACTAGATTTTCACTGAACATCTGCTATTTCTGTGTCATTCAGGTGACTCATGTACCTGCATTTTCCCTGGGGATGCCAAGTTGTTAAAATCAGCTTCTACTACAAGATTGGTACCAGTAGAAAATGTACATAAATTTGACTTCAGTGAAGTGTCATTTCAGTGTATTTCTTTTGATGAAGCCCTAACACGAGATTACAATTCATCTCCTTCACTTTTTTTTTAATTAATCATTACCACTGGTGTTCTAGACAAAATAAAATTCTTTAATTACTGGCTATATTTAGAAAATCCCCATTCTTGGGCAGATGTTCTTGTCATGTAAAGTAAAGATATAATCCGGATTCTTTACTCATAAATGGTTCAGTCCTGTGTTGAGCTACATGCAGCATATTTGAATACACACCTCTTCAGACATCCACAGTGCAACCTGGTACATTCAGCCTTTTCCCAAACTTCCCTGCAGCACCGTTTAAAAGTATGCTTGGCAACCAGCAGCTGACTCAAAAATAATAGTCAGAGATTAATTTCTTGCTTTCCTGCTTTTGTTGCCTCAGTGTTTTGAAAGTAGTTTCTCTATCAGCAACCAAAACAGAGCGCTTCACATTGCCCTAGTGAACAGAACAATAGTAACTGCTTTACATTCCAAAGTGTTCATCTTGTATGCTTTCAATAATCCTTTTGGTTTTCTCCATTCAAATAGAGAAAATGTCTCCAATCCTTATGCCTTCCTCTTTCACACTTTTCCCACGGCCAATGATGGATTTAACAATCACTTGTATAGGAATGATCACATAGTTTAATTGTCCAACTGTTTGATTTCTGAATATCTAAATATCTTTCAATAGTAATTGAAATAATCATAAACTTTTACCAAGGTGCATAAAAATTAGCCCACTGAAGGAAATCATATAAATCCTGAACATACATTTGTATAACTAGAAAGCACTGGCTATGAATCAGCAGGCTGTTTTTGTAGAGCCTTTTCCCTGAATTAATTCTTAGTCATTAAAATTTTGTCATTAAAGCTAAAGTCACTAAAGGAAATAAATAATATTTTATCAATATATTTCAAATAATCTAATCTCTGAATAAAGCAAATAGAATTCCTTAGCTGCAGAGATACATTTTAGTACAAAAATTCTTCAAAATGATAGCTCTTCATTAAGCAAGTTACCCACTATTATTTATCAGATCTTCTCTGCCATGACAGAAAGAAATATTATCACAGAGATGCAGAAAAGAACTTTCCACTAAAATTCTGGTGTCACTAAAGTGAATGAAAAATTTCCCATTAACTTTAATAGGTTCAAGAAAAGCCTTTACACAGGTTAGTTGGCAATTAGTTATTAGTTGCATAACTGTATCTATGCACTCAGGCTAAATAATGACTCTTCTCAAAACAGCCCAAAAAAACCCAAAGGAATGATATTTGTGTATGTCATTTATATAAGAGCAGAGGGTTCATAGAACAGAAAAGCAGTAAATAAAAATTGTGCCATTTCCTAACACAGAAAGAGATATCTCGATGACAGAGAAAGTTGTTTCACTAAAATCTCACCTACCAAAAAAGTAAGACACAGTGAGAGAGACATTTCTACCTTGATTCATAAGGAAAAGTGTGAGAAAAAATTCTATTGTAAAACAATATCAAAAAGGGAAACTTAGAGAAAAGAAATAGTGTCCTCTAATTCATTTATCCTGTGTTATCAGAAACTGGATTGGGTTGTATTCTTGTAAATATACCAAAGAAACACTTTATCCTTGTTTTTCCTAATAGTGAAAGCAGATGGCTAGATTTCTTGGGCTAACAAGTATGGTCCAAAAAAGTATCACAGTTTTGAATCTAGGCAACATAAATTTACAAATACAATGATTTTTCCCATTAAGATAATTTCACATGATAATTTTGTATAACACAAATAAAATCTCCCAAGACAGTACTCCTGCACAACTTTAATGATGCACAGAACAAAGTAACTCTACATATAGACAGATTTTACAAAGTAAACATAGTCTGCAATTATTTCATTGAAGTTTATCCCTCAGAGAACAAATAAAAAAACTTGACATTAACAAAATGTTTAAGACTATATTTCACTTTGGTGATTCTGTCTTTTGTTTTTGCGTTTTGTGTTTTTTTTTTTATTATTAATGTGGTATTTTGTGGAAACAAGTATTACAAAGTTATTACTATAGCAGTAGCTGGAGAAATGAGACTTCACTAAGGTATTTAACACTTATTAAGCACTCTTTGTATGAAAACTTTCCCACCTATCATCCCTTCGCAGTTGTGTTTCAGAAGACCAGAAACTTAAGACACAATGTTTGCTAAAGGGTAAAGTAATGCAATTAAATTAATGCTTGAATGTACCTAAGAAAAAAAGAGAATGATTCAGCTCTTCCATTCCTTTATTCTTTGTTTATAGCAGTAACTGTATATATCTGACAAGATTGTGACCCTAATCCCTTCTTCTAAGAACACATTTATAATTCTGTCTTCAGAATAATATTCTCTACTGTAAACAAAAGTAATTCAGACAAGCTTACCTGAAATTCTGACTCAGCTTCCCAGTCACCAGAAAGGGGTGAAATAATGATGGTTGGCATTATTTTGTGATCAGCTGTATATAACTCTGAACTTATTAATTTAAAATTATTGTTATTCCATCTATTGATGGATGAGTAATAATCGTTATTCATAAAATGTCAAAAAAATCTAGCTACCTACTCCAAGTTTTAGAAATCTCATGTTACAGATATGCAATTATTTATTTCATCTTGCACTAATGATTTCAGATAATTTAAATGTATGTAATTAAATCTTTCAGAAATGTGTCTACAATTTACAAATCATAACATGTACAAGACATTATTACTTTTACATTTACTTCAAAGGAAAAATTAACTAATTGTTGGCGGGGTGTTTTTCCTGTGAAGACTCAGCTTTGTCATGAAACAAACACTGGCTAGATGATTTTAGCACTACCAAAGCAAGTATTTGATGATGACCATTATCTTTTCACTTTCCTACATGTTCATGCTCACCACAGTGAAAGAAAAGGCAGAAAATGATTTCTCCAATTTATTATTGCATTTGTCTGGAGGCAATTTTCTGACTGAAATGACACAAAATCCACGGGGAAACAAGAGCTATGGACCTTATAAATATGCAGCCAACACTTCTGTGATCAAGCTTTTGACTCTGTTACTATGGCTGTCATAATAAGAAGGAATGCTATGGAAGAAAAAGAAAAAGGCTTTTTGTTTGAAATTCCTTGGTGCATTCCTAGCACCCACAAAATTGCTGCCTATTGTAGGCACCACAGAGTCTAAAAAATTATTACACAAACTGTTGGCAGCTGCTGTCAGCTGAGCTGGTAGCTGTTATTCACTTCAGCATGTCAATATTTTAAAAAAGCATTACAGCTGCCTATTCTTCAGTGTATTATGTTAATATGGATGATTGGGGTAATTGTTTTTCTTTTGCTGCCTATCAGAATCTTCTGTTATACTTCAGTTTCTCCCTCTTTCCATTTACTCTTTATTAAACAAAAACCAGAATAAATCTATGGGAGAAACAACATAAAAATTGTTTTCCTGGACAGAATACAGTCAATATTATCTTCTGCTGCCTGTAGGCTTATCATTGCTACATTTCCATGTATCCAATTACAATTTCAGTAACTCAGGAGCCTCAGATTCTGCCTGCAGTGTGCTGCAGCTAGCACACTGCTCCTCCTCACCAAGTGTGACTGGGTTTTGCAGGTAGATACTGTTACCATTCTGATTTAACTGTAGTATGATGCGGTAAAAAAAATCTCTCAGACAGTCCAAAATGGCTGAGACCACTTATATGGCCTTTTGCACTTCATTTTCTGATCCAGCTGGGCAGGACTACAGCTGACTGCAGAAATATCTCTTATCTGCTCTGTTGGGTGACAGTAGATTTAACAGTGAATCCGTCAGGCTGGAAACAGATACGTGCTTAGTACGAACAGACAGCTGTGTGGAGGTTGGTAACTACGGCTGTGACTCACTGCATGGGAGCTCAGGAAGAACTAAATAAGAATTGGCTCAGTCCTACGGAAGAAGAATTTTGTTATTGCTGTTATTGTCTACATGGATCTAAGAAACAGTGAGTACAGGTGGAGGCCTGATTGAAAGCAAAGCTTAGGGAAATCCAATATATTCAATTTTCTACTGGTTAGTAAGAAGAAGTTGACAAAGAGGTCCTGAAGTCAACAAGCAATATTGTAAGTTCTGCAGAATGTGTGAGTCCAGGAGCAAAATTTCAAACGTGTGAGTCTGAGACTTCCCTAGACCCTCAGAAGCTCACCTGTACATAAATAATAATTATGTTTCTAGCTCCTGCAGGTGCTGAACTTCAGAAACTCAAAAACAGCAGCTGGGGTCTGATTTGCCAGCTGGCCTGAAAGAGCACTAGTTCTCTATTTGTTTCCGTTTGAACTGTTCCCCACAGGAAACTTAGGTGTTTTTTTTTCCTCTCCCTACATGTACTGTTTTTGAAACAGGAGTCTACTTCTATTCCCAAAAGTGGAATTCATAATTATAGAAAGGGCATTATAATTTCAGATTTGAGCAACTCAGTCTGCATATTTGTGTATTCAAGAAATCTATCCAAACAAGAAGCATAAATGAATTATTATGATTTTACTTGGTACCAAGGGTCAAACACTCCTCTTTGATTAGCTGATAGCTTTTTTTTATCTCTCAGATCAATAGAAAAAGGTGGAAGGTGGGGAAAAAAGTCTATGATTTTTATTCTTCTCAAGCCTTCCTTGTGTATACTGAGCAGCAGTTGAACAAAGACAGAAGCTGTACGGAGAATAGTAATATAGTCTGCAAAAGCCACTCACCAAATAAGAGGCTGATAAAACAGAAGTGACAAGCCAAAGGGAACAAAGTATTATCTGACTTGCATATTCAAATGCAAATATGCAAATTTTAAAAGTCCAGTTCTATTTTGCTGTGAACCACCCTTCAGCATGTGAATTTGGAATTATGATAAACTTTGACAACTCCATTTGTTCTAATTGCATGTTCCTTTCCTTAAATACAAATATTGCCCTAATTTATTTCTTTTCTTTATATACCCATGTTAAATGGTATTTTCTTCTCTCTGTTTTCTGTCCAGCATATTTTTTCCTCTTGCATTTTCTTATTCTTTTTTTCCTCTGCACATAGTCCTTAATCCCCCAATCTCCCCAACAATCTCTTTTTTTTCTTTTTCTTTTCCTTTTTTCTTTCTGGCTTAGTGAAAAGGAGCTAAGTACAGTCAGGAAACTGCAATTCCAGTAGCATTGCCCAACAGAGAGCTAGCAGTGCCTTCAAAACTTTTTCGAGAACTTTTCTTACCTTCCATGAACATAATTTAACATAAATACTTCAAATACTTGAGGTAACTGAAATTTAGTTCGTTAGAGAAACAAAAAGTTGAAGAAGAAATACTGTCATAGATTTATTGGAGAAAATCTGACTTAGCTCTTTCTTCCTCATCTGATTTATTAAAGAACAAGAGCAACAAAAGAGAGGGGGAAAATATTGTCCAGAAATGCCACTTCTGTGATACACAGTAATTGTTGGTTGTCTAATTAGTTACCAGAGGCTTTTCTAAATGTTTCTGACTCTCTGTGCTGCACGGTTTTTTCCTGTTATGCAGCCAACTTGTCCAAGTGCTATATGGATCTTGAATTGTGACTATGTCTGCAGCATATAATCAGAGGTATAACATGCAAGATTGTCAGCTGGGAAACAGCAAATAATAATCACCAGTACCATTCAAGTCGGCAGTTTTCCATTATGAAAATATTTTTACAAAAACTCAAGATTTCTATTAAATTCATGTGACTTTAATGAAAACTTGAATTTAGACTTAAAACCAAAACTGATCCACTTTGACAAGAGTTTTCAAAAGAAATCCTGAGGCAAATTTTTAAGTTGCCTCTTTAAAACAGACATTATATTCTTTCCTATGACTTCTTTGACTTCTTTTTAAGTTTCTTTTGGTTTTTTTTTCTATCAATTCCCATCAGCAGAATCAATGAAGGAAATAGGATGTAAGACTCTTGGGTTGAGATAAGGAAAGATCATGCACCAATTATGGTCATGGGCAAAACAAAAGCAACTTGAAGAAGATTAATTTAATTTATTTCCAATTAATAACAGTGTAGATGGTGAGAAATAAACCCAAAACTTCCTCCCACCTTTCTTCTTCCCAGGCTCAATGTTTCTCCTGATTCTTTTACTTCTCCCCCTGAGTAGTGCAGAAGGGATGAGGAATGGGGGCTGCAGACAGTTCATAACACATTTTCTCTGCTACCCCTTTCTCCTCACACTGTTCTGTTCCAGTGTGGGTTTCCCCACACAAGATACAGTCCCTCAGGAACAGGCTGCTTCAGTCTGTATCCCCTGCAGGTCACAATTCTTGCCACAAAACCTGCTCTAGCATGGGCTCCCCTCCACAGACCACAGTTCCTGCCAGAAACTCACTTCTACATGGATGTTCCGCAGGCTACAGTATCCTTCAGGGCACATCTACCTGCTGTTGCATGGGGTCCTCCATGGGCTGCAGTGTGGATACCTGCTCCAACATGGATCTCCATGGGCTGCATCTCTACCCAATATGTGAGTGCAACCTGTAGAGAGGCACAGACTAGGTAAAAAAATCCATCTGACTATGTAACATTAAACAAGATATAAAATTGAATGCCTTAGAAGTAAAATCTGAATTTTAGGCTTGGATTATTAAATATAGTTTAAATTTTTGTTCCTGTTGCATAAGTAACTGTTGGGATCCCAACCTTAAGCCTCATCTAATTTATGAGTAATATGCAGTGAAGAGAATACAGTGTGAATACAAGTAGAAAATACATTGTGAATACAGGTAGAAAAGGATCATTGCCATTCATTTGGATTATTAGGCTTCAGGATTACAGCAGCATCAGTGCCAACAGTGGACTCCTCATAAAAATAAAATTTTTAACAGTATCTTAGGAAGCCAAGTAGACTTCAAGCTGTCATGTTATTTTCAGCTGCTATCGCAAACATGGCTTCCCAAGAGACAGAAGCTTATTCCAGTCTGTGAATCAGGTGTGCCTCTGAAGATGAGCACAAAGAACATAAGCCTGTAGTTGTGGCTTTCAGTTTCTCTGCTGTCAGACTTTTTTTAACTGAAAGTTTGCATGGATTTTAATCTCTTTCTCTGGCAGGTATAGGTTTATAAATAGAAGAATCTGATTTTTTCAGACAATCTCTTTGTTATCCTTAGCCCTTTGTCTCCTTTGAGTAATATCTGATACCCAATGAAACATGGAGAAGGCCGAGAAGAATCCTTTATTGGATGTAGGGGGGAAATATAATGACAAAAGATGAGGAAAAGGCTGAGGATCGTAATACCTTCTTTGCCTCACTTTTTAACAAGACCAAGACCAGTTGTTGTCAAGATACTCAGTTCCCTGAGCTGGAAGACAGACAGGGAGGAGAAGGAAGCCCCATAATGCAGGAGGAAATGATCAGAGAGCTCTCTTAACACCCTCCCTCCAGATACTTACTGACATTGTTGAGGTCACTTCTCAGTCAGTTTCTTCTCAAGGTTGAACAGGCCCAGCTCCCTCAGCCTTTCCTCATAAGAGAGATTTTCCAGTTCTTTAATCATCTTTGTTGCCCTCTGCTGGACCTGCTCCAGGACCTCCATGTCTGTCTTGCACTGAAGAGTCAAGAACTGGACACAGCACTCCAGATGTGACCACTCCAGGGCTGAGTATAGGGGCAGGATCACCTAATTTTTGGGCCACTCACTGCAAGAAGGACATTGAGGTACTGGAGTGTGTCCAGAGAAGGGCAACAGAGCTGGTGAAGGGTCTGGAGCACAAGTCTTATGAGGAGCAGTGGAGAGAGATGAGGTTGTTAAGTCTGGAGAAGAGGAGGCTCAGGGGTGACCTCATCACTCTCCACAACTACCTGAAAGGAGATTGTAGTGAGGAGGGTGTTTGTCCTTTCTCCCAATTAACAATTAACAGAATGAGAGGAAATGGCTTCAAGTTGCACCATGGGAGTATTAGATTAGATATTAGAAAATACTTTTTCATGGAAAGGGTAAAGCAAAGTACTGGAAAAGACTGACCAGGGAAGTGGTGGAATCCAAACACCTGTTGTACTTGAGGATGGTGGTGATGCTAGGTTGACAGTTGGATTTGGTGATCTTAAAAGACTTTTATAGCTTTAATGATTCTATGAAACTAGGATTATACATATATTTCAACTCAAAGTGTACAAAATACTGGCAGTGTTGCACTGTACCTCACTTGATAGGTCAGTGTTTTTTATAACTCTGATGAATTTGTTGCATGCCTTTGGGTGAGAAGTAAGGACAGCTACAAGTGCAAAGCCTGGAATGGAGTACTTTGGAGGTAAAGGGAACCTAAACTTGAAGCAGTTTTCATTCATACTGACTTTGGGAGAAGAATTTACAATTAAATAGCCCCACAAGTTATGCCCAGTGTTTCTCCTGGAAACAGCTAGATGTGGAGGTCCAAAACAAGATACAGGGAGAAAATTAACAGGCAAATGCATGGTCAGGAAATGATACTTCTTACTTTCCATCACTCTTACTTATACCAGAGACATTAGCAGAAGACAGCAATTTATTTGCTACATAAAAATACAATATTTTATCTTTATTCCCTTTTTTGTCTTTTGCTTTTGAATGTGAGAAGTAAACTGGCAAGTCTGTGCTCATTCAGTTGTAAATTAATGAAAATATGTTAAGACCTTTCATCTTCATTCTAAGTTGAGACAGAACAGGCATGCTCTGTATATCACCATGCAGAAGAGAGGAAAGATTGTTAGGTGTAGGTATGGCAAAAGATCAATGCATTCAGTGTATAATTTAATGCTCATAGGAAATGAGTTTATTCTTTATAATAGGAAGGTTTACTGTTTCAGCTGTGTCAATGATGAAAATCACAAAAGAGTTAGAATCTCAAATGAGAGAGAGATATAAAAGAGGACAAAAATCCTGATATACATTTAATTGGGATATCAGACAATACAATTCATTCCCAGTGGAGAAAATGTTTCACATGTATTGTAGCAAAGTTTGCATGAAAAGAGAGCCATGTATCTCTCTATGCTATTGTGAGTAATTACTTCAATAATTTACTTTTTCCTTTTTACACATTTTTGCAGCTGGATATAGTGGCAATATAAGACCATCAAAAGACCATCAATATATTAGTAATTTTATCTAACAATAGAAAGTTTATCATTATTTCCTTTTTACCATTTCAGCACAAATATGGCATTAAAAAAATCGTTTCCCAATCATAAGGACTTAAAGATCACAGTTGCCTGTCTCAAGCACTGTTAAGGCCACAGAAGAAATTTGCCATGAGATAAGAAGAGAAGGGGCAGACAGAATGGTGCTAACTCCAGGCCTGGCAGAGGTGAGATCTGGGTAGCACATCCTGGGTAATAAATTCAGACAAAAATTCACACTGGCAAAACATGTAAAAAACCAACTACTCATACACATATCACTGGTCAAACAAAGATCACCCTAAGTTATGGGTCAGATGGCATCTGAGACCAACAATGACCAAGGAAACTCCTCCAGGTATGCCTCCCTGGATACCTGGAACTTGGACTGCAAGATAAGTCACCACAGGAAGAACTCGAAATAAGATAAAGGTGTTTCTATTGTCTGGATGTTATTTCACACCTAGTGAGAGGTTAAGGAAGCTGAGGGAGAAGAATGGATCACTGATAAAGGACACAAAGAATGCAGAATTTATGGGCCACAAGGAAAAACAACTCAGCAACTGGTATGAAATCGACTCTGAATGGATGAAAGCCAATTCCAGCAGGGGGAGATCACAACCACTGCCTCAGGAGCCACTAATCAAAGAAATGCACCAACTCAAAGGAAGAGAAAGACTGAGCATGGGACTAATTAGCATTAAAAGTGAGGGAATCATTTAACCAATAGAATAAGAAAACTGTTTATCCAATCATCGTTAAATCTGTTGTTTGCTAAAACAGATAAATAATGAAAAATTTTGAATGACCCCTACCACCTAGAAGCTCAAAGAAAAGAAGTACCAAGAGGACACCACTGGTGATGACTGTCCTCTGTTTGAACTCTCTCTCTACCTTTTCTATTTCTTCCTGTCTTTCTGCCTCACATTCATTGTAAAATTCTGGACTGTTGACTTTGGTGTATGGTCTAGTTTTCACTTAATTCAGGCTGAGACATTGCTCAATAATCACATTTTAACACAAAGTGTTTAAGTTTTGATAGTTTTTGACATAACAGGTGGTATTAATCTAGTCTTAGACTAAACAAATTAAACTATCCTAGTAGTAACTAATCAAACTCAGCTAGCCCTCCTAGTTTTTCTTCCTGAGGATTAAGAAAAGAGACCTTACTAACATGTAATTCATACTATCCTCAAAAGATTTCAAAATTATATATAAAATTTATTAATTTGTAGATATCTCCAATGTCTACATAGTCAAAATCTTTGACTAAATCCTTGAGATGAATCATATGTCCCTAATCCTAGCACACAGGATAATATAAAATAAAACAAAATATGAGAAGCATGTTTTCTAACTCATATGATCAAATATCAAGATACATTTTAGGATTAAATAAACCAAAATTTTTTCTCTTCTCTAACAAAAAAGGCAGCCTAGTTTTACTATTTCAGATATAAGGCAGCCTCAGTAGGTCAGTGTCAGTATCACATGAACATTATTATTTATAAAAATTAATAAGTCAATAAAACATCTTGTTGGAAGAAAATTAGGATGTTTTGGGTGTTTTTTCTTTACATGGAGTCTCAGCTTCATTCACTGAATTTCCATTGTGATCCTTCTGGAGACAATGCATCAGAAACAACAGAGTGATTTACTGATTAAAAAGTACCAATAAAATAAGTAAATAAATATTTACACTCTCTCCACCCCCCTCCAAGCACAGAAAATCAGAAAGGTCATTATTCTAGCTTTCTAGGTTCATTCTCATTTTTTTCCCTCAGTATCCCTATCATACAAGTAGACTTTGCTCTTTCCTAATTTCTTCACAGGTAAAATATTTTAAATTTCCTTACTGAGCATTAAAGAACCAGACAAAATATAAATCAGTCAGATTCTCAACTGAAATTCTACAGAATCAGTTTTCACAGAAATGATAGACAAAGAATGTCCTGTGGCTAATTTTATTTACCCTCACAAGAGTCCTGCCTCTGATAATAATAATGATATTCCCCATCCTTGCTAGGGGTTATGGGGGAATATTGTTTTTCTTTGCACTTTTTTTTTTTTTTGTCAGAAAAGTCATTTAAAGCACAGCTAATCAATTTATCTAAGATCCTTTGAGTCAGAAAGTAAATAATGTAGTACACTCATCCCAATAAATCTTTATCATCCCCGTTACTGGATTCTTTCTTCCCTTGGGTATCAATTGCTTTGTTGCAGCAATTTTTTGCCCTAATGTTTCATCACATGCCTTGTTTTTGCACATTTATTAAAAAGCTTTTTATTAGAATGAAAGTTAGAAACCTATCTGCAACTAAATTAGCAAATACTTAATTGGCTGTTAACCTCACTTCCTACTTCACTTCTGACTATTATTCAAGACAGATTTTTTTTTCTTATTTGCTTATTTACTTTTAACATTTTTAATTATCATGTCTATATTCCCCATGACCACTTCCTGAAAATATGTTCAATCACGTAAAATATTATATTTCTCTCAATCCTTTCTTGCCATTTACAGACTTATTAGAAAAGCTACTTGCTTTCTGAAATCTGTATCTACTAAAGCATTTTTTTCCCCATATAGTCATTTGTGGACATAGATATTGTTTGGAGTTTTGGGATAGAATCTTTTATTAGTGGAAAATAATTCTCTCTGTCTTCACAGCATCCAGTTCCTTTGGTCTTGGTACCTAGTTGCAGATGCCTTTCCAGCATTTCTTAAAGGTATTCAAGTCTTTCAGTAGAATGGAATTCTGATAGTCATTGCAGGCTAAGTAAAAATAAATTAAGAAAACCAAATTATTCTTCAGTATTTTTTATATTTTCATCCTAAATATCTCAACAGCATGCAGTTTATCTTCCTAAATAAAATAAAATAAAATAATAAATTAATTCATAATTAATAAAATCATATTTTAGAGATGAAAAATTAAAGTGTAGTAATTTCATGATATTATTAAACACTGTCTTGCAACATTACAGTTATTGCAAATTTTGACACTGGCTCTCATGAGCATTCACATGAGGCCATCTGCTTTGTGAAAAAGAAAAGCCTTCTTTATAAATGCAAGGTGACAGCTGGAGGTGAGTTATCTTTTGACAGGTTGAAGACAGGTGAGTTTTGAGAGCAAGCAGATATGCCTCTAATCAAACACTCTGTAAATAGGTGTATCTCAATATGGTCCACATATTGATGTATACATTTTATGCATTGGTAAAATACCATTTTAAGACCTCACCTGCCGTCATCTTACTCCCTTTGTCAGTCTATCAATTATTTTCAAGCAGGAAAATAAGTCCTTTAAATAATATATATTTTTAGGATGGTATAAATCACTTAAATTATTATAACAAAACTTCCTTGCTTGGAAACAAAACCATGTTTTTCCACAGTGGAAGCTGACATTATGATCAACATGCAAAAGAGACATCTAGTTGTACTAGTTTGGTTCGAAACCGGGCAGAAACACCAATTTTCGTGTAGTGGTTTGAGTTCGTTCACCTGAGTTTTTTGGCTAAACGCCAGCACACTTACTAGATTTTATTTAATTTTGCTGTGAGATAAGGATTAGGAGTAGGTAAAGCAGGCTCAAACTTTAAAGAATATAAAGAAAGTTTATTAACAGACTTAAAAGGAAGAAAAAAAAATTAAGAATCAGAACAAACCCGTCAGAACACTTTTGCTCTTCCCCCCTCTCCATTTTTTTAATGACAATACAAAAAACAACACTTTGACTTTCAGTCAGTTTACTACTTCTGAATTAGTCTTTCTTCAGTCATTTAGGGAGAGGAGTTTTCTCCTGCTTTACCATGTTGACTTCTCCACNGAGAGAAGCACAGGACTTGCTTCTCTCGCAGCAACAGGACAGGAAAAGAGGGGGTTTTTTCAGGTGTATCTCTCTTAAATATGGTTTTTTCCCTGGAGGCGGAACAACTTTTAATTGGATTAAACACCCATCAATACTCAAAACTAGCTGGTCACTGGCTCTGTTTCCCAGGAAGCAAGGTGCACTGCTTCCTGCACCATAGGTCACTTGAAAGACTAACCCTTCCTGGGTAAACCCACGACACTAGTCTTGATAAGAATTTGACAAATTGAAAAGCACTTGTTTTCAGGACTGCCATCTTCTCTTTCCAGCTGCCCATAGAAACAGAATGCCAGAATTATTCCCACTGAAACACATCAGGTCTGGATCCTGAAAAACTTCTCATAGCCTAGTAAAATGACTGAATGCAGATCTCTGCAAAGTACATGCAATGTAATTTTTCTACTATCATTCTTTTTCCTGGATTTACATGATAGTTATACCACACATTATTAATTAACTTATAAACATACACTAGTATACTAGAGTGCAGTTCTTACTATTAAAATATTACAAAACCATGGACATGCAACTATGGGAATTACTGATACCACCCAAATCATACATGTAAGTACAATTCCTGTCTCTTTAATGTATCAACTGTATTGTCTTTCAAAGCATTTAAGAGAGCATCCTAGGTTTTGGGGATTAAATGTTTTGGCTTTCATTAGGTTCCTGTCAGCAGACATTAGGAAAATCTTTCTTTAAGTCAAATGTAATGAAAAGAAATCCACTATAAAGCCTGTAATGTTGTTCAAAAATAAAACATATACAAATATTTAGTTCAAACAAAATATAATCTCAGAACTGTTATAACTTTTCAGTTGACTTATATTTCTCCCTAAAATAGCAATTACTGTGGCCACTATAATTCAGCTGTTATGTCAGAAAGCACTCCTATAAAATAATAAATGGTTTAATAGAACAATATTCAGAAAATATAGAAAATATCCAAATGGAATATTTGAAATATGAAAGAAAAGTATTTCTAAGCTATTTGATTCCTAGTTTTCCAGGAAGGACATTGTATTTTAGACCACACAATCATTGCTAAAAATTGTGTTCAGGTTGCAGCCATCACAAATTACAATACAGAATGTCCTTTCTTGTTATCATAGTCAACCTATTAAAAAAAAAAAAAAGTGATCAACGGACAGTCTATGGAAGCTATGATTGCCTTTGGATAAAATCTGATAGATAAATAAGGTGTAGAGTCAAAAGACCATCTAGTCCAGCCTTTCACAGAAAAGGGAGCCTAGATAAGATTATCAGAAAGGGAGCCTAGATGAGATTTTTGGGAGCTGAAATGAGAATAGCACAGTTCTGATTAGTTCATTGATCATCTTTTGGAGATGAACCTTGTCAAATTCCTTTTGGAAATCTTCATATCCTTTATCACATCAATCACATTTTTATCAGCAGGATTTCTTTACAGGTCCTGATAAATTGATCTTACAGCAATAAAGTCTCTATCTTTCTTTTCCATTTCAATGTTGTGTATAACTTTTATAGATATCATTTCACTCAAGACTACTTAATAAGTGAATGTATTTTTAAATTACAGTTGTCACAAAAATACTAATAACATAGCTGTAAGAAAAACTATGCTTAGAGATTCCCTGGTGGCATTTCAGAATACCCTTCTAGAATTTTGCTTGCTTATGTTAAAAAATTCAGCTGTCTGATTACAAGTGCATGAACAACTTCTTAAATAATATTGAGAAGAAAATCGGAGTGAGCTGCTTTGAGTCTGAACTGGGCCTCTTGGTCTTGGCTATGCTGTCACTTTTGACACCAGTCTTGTCTGCACTGTAGCCTGTTCTTGTTTCTCCCTAAAATGTCTCAAGTGGATACACAAAGCAGACAGACTATGGGGTGGAAGGGATATTGGGATGCCAACAGTGGTACAACCTCCTGGGTCAAACTTTGTAGTCCGATCAGATTACTCAGGTCATATTCATCAGAGGTTTGAAAAATTCACAGCTTCCTTAGGAAACATGTTCCAGATTTTTCTTTTTTCTTCTTCTTCTTTTTTTTTTTTTTTTTTTTCTCTGAGTTTTATGTTCCAGAGTTTGTTGTTGGGCATGTACACAATACATATGTATTATTTGTATAGATCATACCTGATTAACAGGTCTATAAATTCCACTGGTTTGAATTAGTGACCTACATGTATATGTAGGAACCTAATGTGATATTATGCCTTAAAGTTAGTGACAACAACTACATGAACGGACAGCTTTCTCAGAGGACATACACAGGATCTGTATTCATCTTCAATGGCAGCCACCAGAGAGATAAAGTAACCAAGGTGCCCTCAAATGCACAAATGAATCAAATCCATTAACTGTATTGTTGTTTTTCCTTTGAGTATACTCAGACTTTAGTCAAGGAGATCACTTAAACACAGATTTAGACAAGGTCTGTAGAGCTTTGAATCCCAACTTCAAAGACAGATGTCTGGAAGCTGAAATGTAGTCCTATTCTAGCTATCTGATTTCCAAACTACATTCTATTTTGCCTGGAAATAATATTCTTTTTAAAATAAAAGTGAATATAAATTCTGTCAGTAATCTGTCATCTTGGAAAACATTGACAGAAAACATAGGAATTTGTGGTTTCCTCTTAAAAGTAAATTGAACTTCCTAAATATCTCTTCCTGAACTAAGTTCTCATTGCTTCAGTTCAACCCAATTCCAAAATGACTTTTGAAACAGAGAATGATAGAGCTTGAAATAAACAAGAAATTGTCCACCTTCTAGGGGGACAGCATGAGCAGTCGTGCTCTGTTGCGTGAGGTGGCACTGCAGGGTGCAATACTCAGGGTGACAAGGCGGGGACCACACCTTGGCCATGCGAGCATGAGCCATGAATTGCTTTCTCAGCAAGGTGCACTCAAAGTCAGGGCACCCTCATCTCCCACAGGACGGGTGAGCCTGGAGGGAACCCCCCACTCCCAAGCAGTGGGATACTGGTAACCTTTATGACCTGCATCTTTATGTGAAAGAGTGTGTGTGTGTGACAGAGAGACAGAGAGAAGGTCATTGGCTACAGAAGGGTGTTTAGAACTATATGTTTATTGACTTTTTAAAATGTGTGGTACTGTGGTTTATCTCCTGTATTGTTGTTATTGATTTTGAGTGTGTATTCATGAATTGCTTGTTAATTACTTGTCACCAATAAATCAATAAGTCACATAGATCATGATTTTGTTTAAATTACCCAAACTTAGAAATTTTTACTTGTGACAGATATCCTGAGGTTATCAGATTTTTGTTGTGGATAGCTGGAAAACCTATTTAATTTTTTGCCTTTAAAAATGGTCTTTGATTTCATAGGATGCAAACATAAACATTTTCTGCCATGTCAGATCACAGTATTTTAAAGTGAAACTCTTGATATTTCTGAGAACATTAGTTCCACAGATCAGTGTTTCAACACAGTTAAAAAGGAATGCTATTCATTACAGGCCCTATTTAATAGCTTGCCCAATGGCATGCTACCCTGCCTACTACCAATCCAGATGTGTCACAAATTATAGCTCTATTTGCACCTCTTGGAAAACACCATGGCATTTAAAATAATGTTATACATCTCCATTTGGATGACTCACCAAGCTCTCTATCAATGCTTAAAGTAGAACCATTTACACACAATGAGAAAGACTCCTGCAGAATGAGAGCTCTCAGCTGGATACAGATTCATGTAAAGAATTACAGAGAAATTGATCCAGAATGTATTGTGGAAATACCAGGAACAAAATCAGCACAACAAAACCAGTGTGGGCAAAAAACCTGCTACTGATGTTGAGAAAGAAAGAGCAATAAAATGCGAAGATTGTGACAAACACTGAATGAATTGTAAGTGTAATTCATGTTTTTCTTCCTGTAGTGATGTACTTCATAAGCCAAATTTCAAAAAGAAACCTTTTTTTTCATTTGTGATAAACTTCAACAGTTTGAAAATCACAGAAATACAAATTACCCGCTGAAAAAGATCCTAATTACTCAGTATGAAAAAACTCACAAGATATTATCAGACCAGCAAGTTTTGCAAAACCCTTTTAATCACAACAAGCTCTTTTATCAGGCATAGGCTTTTATGAATCTCAAACCTAAATCTATCAAAGATAGCTCACTTGTCAAATTTGGAAATCCATATGTAAGTATTTAGTCAACGTTTGAGGTACAATTCATTGTTTCATTTAGTATGAGACGTAAAAATAAAAATTTTTGGGATAAAAGAGAATGGTTTAAATTACATGGTAGTATCTTTGGTTGCATTAAAGGTATTTGAATATTTATTTATCAGACTCTGTACTCACATCACATACTTTCACAAGTGCAAAGGTTTCCTCCAGTCTGAAATACTTAAAATACACTTCATACCATGATGTATTTGACAACGGGATATATTCTGTATTGCTTCTAAAAGACACAAGATATAGAGAAGCTCAACAGAGGGGAAGAAGAGGCAAAAATTTTCCCAGGTTTTGCCTGCACTGCAGACTTACCAAATGCTGCCTTACAGCAGTTTTTACATTCTCACCCAGCTGCTTTGCATTTCAGACTTGCTTTACAATAAAGCACTTCAGCTACACTTCTTCTACCCTGATGTGTGACTTCTCATACAATTCTGGGCAAGAGAAACTATAGTGAGAAAAAGAGTTTCTCCCCTTTAGCTGTAGGTAAACTCCTATAATTTGCCAATCCCATGTGTAGGCATACAGTAATGAGAATTTAGAGTTAGAAATTTACTGTTTCATCAATAAAGTTTCCATTCATGTTCACCATACTATTTAGAATGCCAAATAATGTGGTCTTTCTTTTCTTTTCTTTTCTTTTCTT
>VZTJ01001222.1:303547-339623 GCA_013397795.1 Orthonyx spaldingii
CTTTCTTTCTTTCTTTCTTTCTTTCTTTCTTTCTTTCTTTCTTTCTTTCTTTCTTTCTCTTTCTCTCACTCATTCTCTCTTTCTGTCTTTCTCTCCCTCATTTTCTCTTTCTCTCTTTCTGTTTCTTGTTAGGGACCAATAACACATTCAAACCACAATGAAGTTTTATAAGAACAGTAGTAAAACTCAACATGGAATTTAGGTGTTTATATGATCAATTGTGAAATACTGATTTATGCAGGATATCATAAATCTGTACTGCTAAAAGTGTTTTTAAAAGCCCTATGTTCAGGAGGGAGCTTCAAAACTTTGGAACCTTGAAAATAAAGCAGAAGATAAATTGTTCATGAGTCCTAAACAGGCCTTCTTCATATGGTGATTTTCACCTTTGATGCACTTCTGTTTAAATTGTTTTGGCTGTGGCAGGTGTGTGATAGACTGATTTTGCTGAAAACTTTCCAGTAATGAAAAAAATTATAAAATTTGCCCAATTTAAGTCAATAATGTGTCATCTAAGATGACAGAGATTTTATGTTTCCTTCCATTGGTATGTGACAGGAAAAGAAAATAGTCTTTATTCCATTTTATTTTTTTAAATGTATAGCATAAAAAGAAACATCTGGAATACTTAAAATATTGAAGATAACATTAACACGTATTAATCATAGTTTTGCTGATTTCTGTTGTTAAAATGAAATTTACTAAAAGTGAAACAAAATTAAATAAGCATTAATTTTGTTAATTTTGTCTTTGGATACTCAGTCAAACTTTATATATTACTAAACAAAATCAGTTTGAGGATGTAATTTGGTTTCAAATTTATTTTAATATTTTTGTCATTGGAAGTGTAAGATGGAGATTAAAGGCAATATTTTTATTAGGTAAGATGATACAAAATGGTATAAATATCAATAAGAGAAGCCTGAAAACTACAGAGATATTCAGATAAAGGGAGTAATTTTAAAAATGAAAAATAATTTAAGAAAATTAAAATATTTATAAGTAAGTTTTAAAAATCTAAAATACTTATAAGTATTCAACAACTCCAGAACTTTACACTAAGCATCAACTTACTCCTGATCCACAAGTGGTGTAACCTTAATGTATTTTCATTAGAATAAAAACAGCAGCTCTTCTCATCAAATCCTTTCAAATCCAGGTATTTCAAAGGACACAACTATAATCAAATGGCCACAGGTGAATTCCTTAAGTTTTTTTGAGACTCTGTTTTTCTGTCTTTCCCTGTTTCTATGTCCCCTTCACTGAGTCAGGAATTCTGCATCATGCAAATTTTATGTCCATTCACTATAGACATTCTGCTTCATTAATCCTTCCATTATTTTTACCTTCCTCCAAATTGCCCACTTTATTTTCTTTGTCTCATGTCCCCCATTTATATCTTCATTCCTTCAGAAATATGTTCTTCATATATTAGGTACATGCAGCAGAGGGAAGTTATATAATTTTTTCAAGAAGTGATTTAGATACTGTGCCGTTGAAGAACAGAATTTAAAAAAAGATGTGATAAGGTTGCTTATAATTAAGCTACAGATATTTTATTTCACAGTCATTTTTTACTTAACACTTAATAAAATAATTAATTACTGCAATTAATATTTCCAATTGACCACATGAGATCCCACCCATATATTCTATTTCAGAACATTTGGTTTTTTAAGCATTTGGTTTTTAACAACTGAAATATCTTCTTCATTGAGGTTACCTTGAGAGGTTTTTCAGTAAAATGTGACTTCCAATTACAAATTCTGTATCTGGATCGTTTTAACTGTCTCCGTGTTTTCATTGCAAAAGAGTGAGGTGAAGTTAGGAATCAAAATAAGGAATATGAACTGTGACTGCCAGACTGCAACTTATATTTTTAAATATTACTGTCAGATTTCCTGTAACAAAAAGATGTGCACATAGTTTTGTAAAGAATTTACAGCATTCCTTCTAAAATGTTTATTCATAGCAAATGTTGTGTCTTCATAAAACATTGTACCCCATCTCCTCCCTCTCTATTTTCCTTCCTTTTTATTACTGTTGAAAGTGGAAATCCGGTGGGAATTACTAAGGGATGATAAAAACAGTAATAGCAAAACAAACTTACTCATTGATCACAAGATCCAACAGAAATGATTCTTAAGACAAAATAAAAAATACAATACCCTAAGAGGCAAAAAACTCTGAGGAGAGATGTAGGAAGATACATTTATAGAAAATTGGACTGCAGATTTCCCATTCGGCTACTGTCAGTTTCTGAGATTGACAAAAAACCCCCAACAACCAACAAAAAAACCAAACCAACCAAGAAGGTGAATTTCAGTCACATTGCTAAAACAGAATAAAGAAGAAAACTGGCTTTGGACATCCTGATGTGGCAAAGAACCTTGCACAGAGACAACAAAAGGTGGTAGACTGGGCAAACCATCTGGACAGATTGCTCTCTCTGTCCCTTAAATGTGTAAAACCTTTCCCTTTTGAGTACATGGTACCCCTTGAATTCAGGAATAGGGATTGATCCTTGGGTGCTTTCTATTAAGCTGCGATGCTGACTTTATTCCTAGAGTAGCTTCCTCTATAGGGGTTTTCATTTTGCATTCTAATAAATAAAACTGATGAAGAAACATTCTCTGGTGCTGAGATGAAGTGTAATGGACCACTTAATTTCATGTACTTCAAGCTCTGTACCCCTCAGCATGCTTTACTCTCCTGTACCACCCTTTGGTAATGATCCCTGCAATGTTGTATCTTCAAACCATGATGAGGTAGCCTCAGAAAATGCTACAGAACTGTAGAAAAAACATATCTTAAGTCATCTTGATAATACATGTGTACATGGCCCCCAGAAAAGTACCAGCTATAGTTTCCTTAATAGTACTGACATAGCCTTAAGGGCCTTCTGCTCATGATTTTCACCTTCTATATGTTTTCCCTTGTGTAATATAAAAGCTGGAGAAGGTGAGAACAAGGACTTAAAAATGCATAATTGGGGGGTTGAATGATCTGAATTCAGTGCAGAGAAAAAGAAGGAAGAGCAAACGAAGTTATTTCAAGTAAATTTTCTGACTCCTCCCTACAGGGAGACCAGGCTGAACTCAAGGACAAAACAGACATGGGGTTGCTTAAAGTTTTATCAGCATCCTTTACAGACATTTTGTTCAGGAACTTATGAAGCACAGGAACGAGCAGAAAGGACTATATGTCCTGGCACAGTTTTAATACTAAGGGCTGGAAGAAGAGACAGAGGAAGAAAGTAAGTCCAAATTTTATATGAGTTCAGCTTTTTCTTGATTAACTGGCTTCTGTTAGCCTTTTATAGGTAGTATATACTAGAAGAAAACACCAATTTCTCATCTAATAAGGACTTCATAATTCTTCTTCAGGGATATCACAAGTTTTTAAGGACGTTTAGCTTGACAATACCAATGTCAGCTTTTAATTGCATATTTCAGCAGCATGTACTCATATATGGTAAAATAACATCTGTATGCTCACATATAATTATATATATTTAAATCCCCTCCTGTTATAGGAAAATACACTACAACTACACTGTTTCCTTATCTAGTTTCAGTGAGGTGCTCCTTTAAAAATGCAAATTTTGGAGCAGCTCATCTATTAATAAGCCAGAGCCTTGACATTACTGGGGGAACAAGTGACTTTGATGTAATCTAAATGAGCCTATCATTTCAGTTACTCAATCTGCTTTTATCACTAGACAAAATAGATAAATACAAACTGATTTCTGTTACCATGTGCAACTACATATTGGGCTGGACTAAACATTATTTTGCACATTGCTGTGTATCTTTCTATTAAAAGCATAAATTATTCTGAGACATACTATGCCGTATGGCTCTTATAGCTGCAGAGCAGCTGGGCTAAATTATCAAAGGAGGATGCAAAATTAAGCAGGATCTTACTAGTACAATCGAGGTCTGTAATTAAGCCTCTGTCTCCATAGACACATCTGGTCCCTGCCTCTTCACTGTGCTCTGAGATTTACTGTCATTTGGCAGTAATGTGTGTGTTGGGGAGAGTGGGGGGTGGCTTTGTGAGTACTCTGGGTACTATACACCTGAGAAAGATCTGCAGGATCAAGATCTTAGTGTTAATGAAGTGGATTTCAGAGGAGGACATAATTTACTTCTTTACAAAGGTTTAAAGTTTCCATTAGTCACATATTTACCTATATTTAGTTGCCTGTTTTTGAAAAAAACAAATATCTGAAAACAGTGGCATCGATTACTACATCACACTTAAAATGCACACAGTTGTCTGTAAAACTGTTTGGCCTTTTTTAAAATTCTATGCATTATATTAGTAATGTGGTAATGCCTACAGGCTAAAAACATTTCCCATTTCTGTTCTATACTTTATTATTAGTTAGAATGCATTGAAAATGTGCTATACAGTATTGCACGTATAAAATTTAAAAATGCATGTTATAGAACATATATATGAAGGAACAAGATCAAATGACTCTAAATTAAAAGTAAACAGATTTTAAGTTGTCTCTATTGTCATTCCTGTATTAATACAATAAGAGAAGATGTCACTTGTATCTACAATCACAGAATCATAGAACGCTTTGGGTTGGAAGGAACCTTTAAAGAATTTCTAGTTCTAATCATCTGCCTTGGGCAGGGACACTTGATTTTAGATCTGGTTGCTCAAAGTTCCCTCTAACCTGGCCTTGAATAGTTCTGCTGATGGGGAATGTATAACCCTTCTGGACAACCTATTCCAGTGTGTCACCACCCTTATTCAAGAAAAACTCTTCCTTACATACAATCAAAATCTATATTCTCTCTGTTTAAAATCATTGTTCCTTGTCCTATCAATACAGACCTTTGGTAAAAAGTCTTTCTCCATCTTTACTATAGGCTGCATTTATAAACTGAAAGGCCATCATAAGGTGTCCCCACAGTCTTCTCCAGGCTAAAAAACACCAATTCTCACAGCTTTTCCTCATAAAAGAGGTGTTCCATTTCTGTGATAGTTTTCACAGCCCTCCTCTGGGCTCACTCCAACAGGTCCCCTTCTTTCCTTTACCAAGGACCCCAGAGCTGGATTGAATACTTGAGGTGTGGTCTCACAACAGCAGATTAGAAGGGGAAAAATCACCTTCACCAGCCTGCTGGCCACACTTCTTTTGGTGCACTTGGCTTTTAGGTCTGTGAGTGCACAATGGCAGTTCATGTCCACCCAACTTCTTCTCTCTGCCTGGCTGCTCTAATACCTTCACTCCCAGTCTGTACTGACACTTTGCTTTGTTGAACTTTTATGTATTTACATGGGCTTACTCCTCCAGCCTGTCCAGTCTCTGGATGGCATGCCATCCCTCAGATAAGTCAACTGCACTACTCAACCTGATACCATCTGCAAGTCTGCTGAGGGTGCTCTCAATCCCACTGTCTACATATATTAAACAGTATTGGTCCCAGTGCAAACACCTGAGGAAGACCTATTGCTTACTGGTTTCCACTTGTATATTGAGCGATTGACTGTAACTCTTTGAACATCCATCCATCCGTCCATCCGTCCATCCATCCATCCATCCATCCATCCATCCATCCATCCATCCATCCATCCATCCATCCATTCCATTTTTTATCCATCTGTGAGTTCACCCACCAAATCAATCCTCTCCTATACGTAAGTAAGAATGTTGTGTGGGACCTTATTAAAGGTCCTGGTAGTTGACATCTGTAGCTTTTCCTCTGTCCACTGGTGCAATTGCTCCACCATAGAAGGCTAACTGGTTAGTGAGGCAAACACATTCAATTAACGGTTGGGTAGGAGTGGAATGAGAAGTGAAGGTACACAGAAAATCAATCAGCACACACATTGTCATTGCAAACATGCAAGCATACATATTTAATTAACAAGAAGCATGCTTTCAGTCTTTGAAGGATATATGGGTTGTACTGAGTTAGTTCCTGTTGAGTCATAGTGGCATGAATAGAAACAAGTCTCTGTACAAGTGTCACAAATGTAAGAAAAGATAATTATATCTGCACAGCAGATATTTCCTGCTGACAATCAGATTTATATAAAATCTGTTGGAAACAGGAGAAAGGTTCTCAGCAATTTCCATTGTTCTTTTAAGCATCATGTGAAGAGTTTGTTTATAATATACTAAGTAGATTTTGCATTTAAATAAAAAAAGGTTTTGCTAATTTTAATGGATTAATAAAAAAATTCAGTCATTGTGAAACTAAAATTTGTAAAATTAAAAAGTGTAAGATTGATTTTTTTTGTCTACATCTCATGTTCTCTTGTATCTATGCAATGAATATATATTAATATACAAATATATGAACTCATCTCTTCTTAAACTTGAGCCAGAATAAAATTACTGCTTCGTTATTATTATATTCTAAGGAAAAAACCTTAGACATCTAAAAAATCATTAATTTAACCAAAGGAGAAAAAAGCTGAGCTAGGTTTCGACATTCAGCACAGTACAGTCTAATAGGCCGAAGTTTGCATATTGAGGCCAGAAACACACTGCTGGTCCTACACCCTTGCTACAATGCAGACAATAGCTGACCTGGGCATGTAAGGAAGATGATTTTAAAGCTAAAAGCATGAGCTTACCCTGTGTGGTTTTTTCCCACTCTCTTCTGCAGATTTTACAAGTAAATTCTTCAGGACATTTTGGAGCCCTTGTATGAGAATAATTAGAATCAGAGTTTGTTAGGACTGAAAGATATTCATAACTTGAAGGTATAGCAATTTAGTAATTTCTCTGGCCCATGAGAGATAGCTAGGATGTATTATAAAGACATTTCTTTTCAGAAAAAACAAAAGATACTTAAAATGATGATGTCTGCTTGACACTGGGCATTGGGAGTTTTGAAAATTGCATCTTCTGCATCTTTTAATTTGATCCTATTTTACTGGCAAAAGTCTTGAACTGCATTTTGTTACTTGACTCTATCTCAGTAAATATGAACTATGTGGTGTTCTTGTTACTGAGGAAACATGTTGCAAATATCCTACCCTGTTGCATTACAAATGATGGCACAGTAGGCTTCTGCTGTTCAAAATAAAAGGAATGAAAGAAATGGACAGCCAGAAATCAAAGGGCTGCAGCAGATAGGTACCGGCATTAAACTGTTGAGAAATGTTAGAGCTATTTAAGCCACCATTTCCAAGATTTTCCTTCCACATCCAGAGTACACCTGTAGAATACACACGGTTTCCTTGAGTCTGGGAGAAAAGAAACATTCACTTTGTAGCTTTGACTATTGTATTGAATTAAGAAACACCAAGTCCTTTCTGATTCTAATTAACTGATTTTATAAATATCTGGTTTATGAACTTCAGATATGGGATTATTTCATATTAGCTGTATGAGTCATAGGTTATGGAATTGTAAGAAATACTTGCATTACTATTATTATTATGTATAAGGTATTTTCCCAGAACATTTCAGAGTTTGACTTCTGATACTAGCTTTTTGTTTACTGTAAGGGAAGTATTAACAGCAAAAAAAAAAGGCAGCTGGAATGAACTTGCGCTTCTTGAGAAACCTTACCTTTCAGTTGAATGCCTGTTACCCTGAAGCAGGACAAATGATTTGAACTGGTTTTACCTTTACAGAGAGATGAAAGATAAAACCAAAAATATTTACTAAATGTTTTGGGAAACTGTGGTGTGGTGTTTGCATTCACAGAAACCACTATTCAATGAAATACATGATTATGTCAGCTCAATACTTTTCCATATCTTGGAGACTGGGCCTCGAACCATCCACTTTTCTCTAACAAAGGGGAGAAAAACAACTTCTTACTGTATTCGTTTTAGACTATGAAACAGCAGCCTATGTTCTGAACACAGATTGTATAGATAGTGTGATCTGGACTAGAATGAGGTTTTAAAGATCATAAAAAAATGTAATTTCACAGGGACAAAAATGTTCCACCAAGTGGCATAGATAAAACTATTGAAACAGCATGGCAGCCAAGTCAGATATACCTTTATGATGAAAAATAGAAATGTAACTTTCTCCTTCACTGTGTTTGTAATGAAGTGCCAGTTGATACCATATTGTATTATTTCATGAATCATATAGAACATTCTAAATATCAAGAAGGGATGCATCTGATTTCAATAAAAATTTCAAAAGAAACAAGTTTTGGTTCAGTGTAAATATTGGTCTGTACCTGGCAGTACAGTTTGTCCTACAGACGTAATAAAATGTTTGACCCTCTGAAATACAAGAAAATTTATTTCAGGTAGTTGACACTCTAAGAACTGCGGGAAGTAAGATAACTCTATAGACAAACACATTGATTCATGGCGAGATGCAGCAGTTTTAAATAAATCAATTTTGATGGAGTTATATGTTATTTTCTGCAAGGGACACTTCTTTGATCTCAGACTTAGGTGGCAAAGCCTTATTGTGTCCTCTTGCTTAAACTCTCTCATTGCCACAGAGGGTTTGTTCTTCTGTACTGCCTAGGGGGGTGTGCTATCCAGGCCTAGATGCTTTCTGGGGAAAAGCTGGCATACAGAAAAGTATGTTGTGGATGGTGCTGGCAGTTAAGCATGAATAATGGCAAACCTTCTTCCTGTTCCTGTGCTGCTTATACACACAGAAATAGCCTCAGTGTCGCACGGATGTTTATTAATATCACTGGTGTCAGCATTATCCCTTGCTTAAATATAAGGCACAGTTTCAAGACTTTTGTTTTGAAAGTTAAAGTGCATGGCAAATATGTTCACTATACATGAAATTAAATCCTGCTAGTTTATAGTCTATACCTGGAAGAAAATTGATTGTATAAAATTAAAGCATGCACTTGGGAACAAAGAGTCTTGTATTCTCATGCTGCAGGCAGGGGTTACTTGTTTAGCAAGTCACAAGCTGTTTATGTTTCATAAATCCCATCTACAGAAAATGGCATGTTCTACTCATTAACTCAAGAAAAATACTAATAACATACAGTTAAAAAAGAAAAGGGGAAAGAGGTTAAATAATAGTGATATTTATGTTTATTTAAATATCAGTGAACTTTATCTTTGAAGGAATCATACATTTTGATTTAAAAAAAAGATAATGTGTGGGTAAAGAGTCAAAGTAGTCCGTGATAAAATGAAGAGACTAGTTCTGTCCAATAGATAACCTGACAGGACACATACGATAATATTATTCCATCTAACTGAAAATCATAATTGCATTTTAAGATTAATGGGAGATATTAATATTTAGCAGTACATACTCCCATCTTATCCTCACTAGAGATTAATGAGCATTTAAAGAATGAGCAAAATCTGCAATTAGAAATCATTTGTCATTTAGATGGTGTCATTGATCAACATCCAACTTTCAGCAGTGTGTTTGATTTCTATTAAAAATTATTTAATTTCTTTTCTTAGTAAGCATCCACAGAAAGATCCTTCAGCCCCCATTCATGTGCACGCTCTGGAATCATAGAGCAGACAGGGGTTGTCCATTTCGGAGGTCTTCCATTGAGAAAACTCACCTAAGTATGCTTAATAATGGTGAGAAAACAGTGTATACTTGGGCTCCTACAAAAATTTTATCTAAAAGTGCAGCTGCCCAACACTTCTGTAGCCAACAGAGAATTCCTAGTTAATTAATCTGATATGCTAGTTTGTCTCCTCTGATTCTTCTAGGGAGCTTGGTTTGACCATGTTTCCGGATATGCCAGGTGCCTAAAGTGAGATTTGAGGTTTCCACAGGAGGAAACACTGCAGCTACAACAAATAGAAGTTAATGTTACTAATGTTCTTCCATTCTTTCTGAAAGAAAGATATAGAAGTAATAATAATAGTGAGAAAAAATTCTGTCCCAGCCTCAAGGAATGGAGTTGGAATATTTATGCAGATTTTTCATCTTCACATGACTTATGAATTGATGGAAAATTATATATTGCCTCACTGCATTATCACAAAGCATATTTATCATGGTTTAGTTTGAATGACAAATTTGACATTTATTTCTCTGTTATTAAGATTAAAAAAACACAGAACCCAAGTCAAAATCCAATTAGGGAGATAAAACAAACCTATGTGAAACAAGCAAAATATTGTAATTAGATGTACTGTTTAAGGAGATGGTATATTCACTGAAGCAATGAAATTTTGCTGCTTGAAGAGAATATAAATATTTTCACATTAACCTGCCATTACTTTAGCTGTTTTTAACATTCAAAATGATTCAACCAAAGAAGCACAGGAGCCCTTTTGAGATCTTCAGTGTCACAGAGGAGACTTCACAGCTGTACACCAGTAGGGGATGCCAAAAGAAAATGTAAAAGTCATCTTGTCCCATGAGCATATACCTGAATTGTCAGTGGATTCCTTCGTATTTCATACTTTGGTCTTTGAGTCTGGAAGACAGAAGGCTGAAAAAAAGAGTATTAGTAGAAGAAAAATTGCAGAATAATCACTACAATGTATCAATATTAATCAAGATGCAGTAAAACTTTTTAATGGAAGAAGCAGAGTACTTTATTGGTATGCAAGTGGTGCTCTGAAAAAGTTGAAGATATTAGGACTATTACACATAATAAAAAATAGGGTTGTAAAGAATCAGCCAATATGTATTACCACAGGCAAAATATCCCTTTTTTCTCCTTTAAGAGAGTATGTAGGTTTGTATTTATGAGTTTAAAACATCACAAATATATATTAATTCATTGATGTTTCTGAATTTCACAATAGGTTTATAGGTTTCCCTATGATTTATGATTTATCATTTATAGCATATCACTTTTAATACATTTTTCTAATTTAAGTTCTATTTCTATGATGTGTGGTAATTAAAACAATTACTTTTATTAGATGATGTACTGGGTTGAAATGTCATTTTGCTTTATGAATTCATATTGACTTGCTTGTTGTTTTTAATATACTTTTTCTTTGCAGCATTGGCATTCTATGGTGAAGTTGCATCAAACTAACTGAGCTAGGCAGGCATTCAACCAAAGGACTTCAGTTATATGCTCAAAATTGTTAAATATAACTTCTCAGTTCCAGTAGTAGAATTTACAATGCGATGATTAAGTTTGCATAAAACTATGATTCCCAAAAACGTACTTGAATACTGGAGTACTCCAGGTGGAAAACAGAAAATAAAAAAGGGATATACTCAAGTGAGTTGTCTAAACTGAACTGTCATGGTCTGGGGACCCCAAGACCAGAAAGACGTGGACCCATTGGAACCAATCCAGAGGAGGCCATGAGGACGATCAGAGGTCTGGAACACCTCTCCTATGAAGACAGGCTGAGAGAGTTGGGTCCGTTCAGCCTGGAGAAGAGAAGGCACCAAGGAGAACTTACAACACCCTTCAAGTACCTTAAGGGTGTCTACAAGAAAGCTAGAAAAAAACTTTTTGCAAGTGCATATAGTGGCAGAACAATGAGGAATAAACAGCAAATTACAGATCCATCCACTTTCTATTGATGTCATAAAACTAATCTCAGCTAGCAGTTACACCTCTGAAAGTTCTGAGATGTTGTGAGAAGATGCAGCCACAAAGAAAAGACAGCTTTGGGAAAGAATGCAAATTAAGAAAATGAACTGGGGTCCATATATATATATTGCACAGCTATGTTCACTATGGCTCAATTTGTTCAGCGGACAGTTTTTTTTTAGTGTCAACTGACACTTTTTATGGCTTGTAACTTAGGTTCCAGTGCTGTGCTAATCAAATCTTGGTGTCATAAATACCTTGCAAATTGTGACATGTCTGACTTTGACAGAATAGAGTACTGCTCACCTTGACATTTCATCCATCTCATATATATGTGTCCTGATACTGCCTTAAATTTAGCAGAGGAATCTGAAAATTACAAGGGAGTTGAAACAAATGAAACTAAAGTGGTTATACGAAGGATGCCAAAAATACTTTTTATATTTTATGTAGTACAATATATTTTCAGAAGTTTTTAAAAATATCTTGTAATTAGCAATTATATTCTCTTCTGCAAGTCAACAGGCTACAATAAATTATTATTTCCATTGTTCAAATTATATTTCTTGAAGAAATATGTTTGCTTTGTATCTACAAGATTATTCTTTTCTAATTTTCCACTGCACAAATGGTAATCAGTTGTGCTACATTGCAGCATCAATTCAGTAAAATAATGGTTTATAAAAAAATGTCTGTTAGTAAGGGGGAGAGAAGTCTCCAATCTTTGGGATTCTGCTAACTTTTATCATGTTTAATTTGCTTCATCATTCACATTATTTTCTTTCTGATTTGTTAGAAATTGATAAAGAAGAATACACAGAGTACTTAAGTAATAAAA
This sequence comes from Orthonyx spaldingii, assembly GCA_013397795.1. NCBI lineage: Eukaryota > Metazoa > Chordata > Aves > Passeriformes > Orthonychidae > Orthonyx > Orthonyx spaldingii. Next base: position 315,842 of record VZTJ01001222.1, read on the forward strand.
GTGCAGATCCATTCTTCTATACAAGTTAGCTGCTGAAAAATTTAAATAAATTGCAGGCTCAGTGCATAATTCCCATCTTATTAATGCTGTCTAAATCCCAGTTTCCAAACGTACCCTCCATCAAGACACATCTCCTTCATTTCACCTCTGTTCTGCTGCTGTCAATCCACACATATCCTCCAATTATGAATTCAAAAAATATCATTTCAAAGAGCTTTTTTCTGGACAGAAGCATACTGAAAATATTGCTGTTACAGTAGGAAACAAATGAACACGTATTTTATCTCATTTGCACGGCAGCAAAGTCTTCTACCTGGGAAAAATAGACTATCAGTGTAAAATATATTCAAATAATTAGGTTATTCAGGTTAAAAAGAAGAACAGATTCTAGAAATGTCTTTTAATGAAAAGAATTTATGCTCACTTTCACTGGTTCCCTTCTGAAACACATTTAACTTCATTCTTCCTTTACATGTCAATTTGTCTACTTCAAAACAAGCACAATGGCATTCCTGACAGATACCTGTTCTTATAAAGCCTCCAAAGTCAGAGGCTCTGCAGACTTTCTATGGACTTTTCTGATGTCTTCTAGCCATTAGAAAATTTAAATAATAAATTGTTCCATTATTTCTTATGTAGTTCGCTATGTATATAGGATGCAGGTTATTGCCTTTGCAGGAAACTTGTATGCATCTGAAAAGTATCCTCATGCCAGAGCCACAGGAACATCCACACAACCTTTTTAATCATCTTAAAACTAAGCAATTGTCACAATAACTTAACTCATAAATGACTTGCAAGTGAGTTGGGAAAACATGGCAAATATAAGTAGCGTTAAACTACAGAGGATTGTCTAGAGACATCACACCTTAGTATTTTAAATTAGTAAACATGGATGGAATGTTTTTTTTCTTAGTAGACTACAGAACCAATGGTTCTTTGGAGCAGGGTGTTTGGATTCAAGATGACACTGGAAACTAAGAGCATGGCTACATAGGAGGTGCTATTTTAGACCAGAACATCCAACTACTTAAAGGCAGATAGGAGATTGACTAGTGACAGCTCTGACAGGAAGAGTCTGAGGATTAACCCGTGGGAACAATATTAATACATTTCAAAGAAAAAACCATTAATTTCAGAGGATCAAGCATCAGTAAAAATAAAAAGGCAAGTAAAGACATCCTAGTGCTCTGCTTATCAGAAAAGTGTTCCTCCATATGACAGTATTTAGGTAAAGACAGTGCATTCATAAGGACAAGTGTGCCAGTTAAAAAACCCACGGAACAATGCAACACAAACTTACACAATATACCTGATAAAATGAAAAATGAATAAATAATAATTTCAATCTTCCACAGAATTCATTACATTTTATTTACTATTTTAGTTTCAGCTGCTAAAAAAAATTTTTTTAGACTGAAATTTATTAATTCGGCAAAGTGATCTTTTTGAATGTCTCATACTCATACTAAACAGTGACGTGACAAAGAGAAAGGCAGTGGAAGTAAATCAGGTCCATCTTCTCCTCCTTGTAGCTTCAGACCTGTGAGTGATTAGAAGTTGGTCACTTCATTTGAGACAAACAGCTTTACCCAGAGAGAATATTATCCAGCCTTTATCTTTCCTCTTGGAGCTGTTCCACTTTGTAGTAATAAATTATTGACTTGGTGAGAACTGATGGCATTACAGCCATAGAGGTTAGAGTGCACTGATGGGAAACGAAATTTTTATGTTCAGGTCCTTTCTTCAGTGAATATTCAAAATTCATCAGAAAAAAAGTTCAAAGACCAGTAATCCCAACTCAACCTAATTAGAATAGTCTGTATGCATAAGAGACATCAAGCAGGTGCTCTCATCTGTTAGGGTACTGACTGCCAGTCAGTACATTATTGTCTAGTTAGCAGGCAGTAATTTCTGAAATAATTTCATCTTTTATATTGCAAGTGAATGGTCAACACATTTTATTACTGGATAAAGCAAAATAATGTCTTCTTGGTCCTTTCAGAAGGCAAGGCTACCTAAGCTGCTTAGCTCCATGATAGGATGCTTTGTCTTAAGAGGGAACTCTTTTCTTTGTACTGTTGGATTGCTTCCATAACTTTTCACTTATTCTGCAGGTACCTATTGATATGCCCTATCATCTCATGTAAAAATTTTTGGGCAAAATCATTGAATTCATAAGAATTCCGTTAAGTCCATGAGCCCTATTGAGATGGAACCACAAGTCCCAAGGGAGCTAGCAGATGTTTTTCTGAGGCCATTCTTGTTAATGTTTGATGGATTAGGGTGACTGAGAAAAGTGCCCAAAGACTGGATGAAAGCAAATGTCACCCCCATCTTCAAGAAAGGCAACAAGAAGGCCTCAGAAAGCTACAGGCCAGACAACCTCATTTTTATCCCTAGGAAGTTTATGGAGCAGCTGTTCCTGGACACCATTGCCAGGCACATTAAGGAGGAGAAAATAATGTAGTCGGCATGGATTCACCAAGGGAAATTCATGCTTGACAGCTTGTTAAACTCCTTTGAGGAGTCAACTCACCTGGGAGATGAAGGGAAGATTATCTACCTGGACTTCAGGAAGGTTTTTGACATTTATGTACATAGCAGCATACACACATACCTGAAGGGATAGTGCAAAAAGGAGGGAACCAGTGTCTTTTCAGTGATGCTCAGTGAAAAGACAAGAGGCAGTGGGCACACATTGAAATACAGAAGATTGCCTCTGAATATCAGGAAGTGATTTTTTACTGTGGGGGTGACTGAACCATGGCACAGGTTGCCCAGAAATGTTGTAGAGTCTGGATCTCCAAAGACATTAAAAGAATGCCCAGGTATGATCCCAGGCAACTGGCTCTAGATATCTTGATTTAGGCAGGGGCGTTGGACCAGGTGATGTCCAGAGACCCCTTCCGGCCTCATTCATTCTGTGATAGTGAATTCTCATTGAGATACATTTCAATGACTGTCATTACAAATTTCTCTGCAGAGGTAGATCCAAATGGACATGGGATTTAAGTTTCTTAAGTGGTCTTTAAGCAGAATGTAAAACTCCAGGAAAATCCTCTCTTCCATAATTGAATCCCTTTCATGGGAAAATTCCTCTTTAGATACCCTAAAGATCTTCTAATACACATGCTTAAGACTGACACTGGCTGAGCAAATTTCTCCCTACATGTGTCTAAGACCAATTAGGATCTTCACAGTAGGTGTTGTCAACATAGGTATGTTGTTAAGAAGTCACAACTTACATCATAATGGCAACTATTGGTCCACAAAATGTATTAATGTTTGGTAATTATCTACTTGTGTTCATAATAAAAGTAAAGAATTGGTCTTTATGTAACACTTTCATTGCAATACTCATAAGAGAAGAACAACACCTAAGTCCTTCACTTGCTTAACTCTAATAAAGATTGAAAAAATTTCTTGTAAAAAATATATCATAATTATCAGACTAGGAAACAATTTTAGATGGTAAAAAAAGTTTTAAAAATGAGTATAAAGTGAAAAAGAAGACAAGAAAATAGGAAAGAAACAGAAAAAAAGAGTGAGTTTGAGTCTTCAAACTAGTTTTATAAGTAGCCTTCAATAACAGGGAAATCCAAGTTGCATCTCAAAGGTATTAATGCACTTTATTCAGTAACAGGTCAATGTAGAATCCAATTCTTCTGTACAACTTCACCCAGCAACAAAGACTCCAACAGGCTGACACCACTGACACTCCTGTCCCAGGCACATTTAAAGCAAAATAATGGTTTTCTTGAAAAATCTATTTGCATAAAGGTTGCAAGGCATTTCAGGGATTCTCCACATTCTCATTTCTCCATGTGGCTTGAAAGTATGAATATATTTGATAAAATATACAATGAAGCATATGATTTACGGGATAGAGCAAAATGGGTTATTTGGGAATTAAGTTCTTGTTGATATTAAACTTGGTGTTCACTCTCTATGAAGTTTCTAAAAAAAAATAAATATGCAACTGAAGCATAAATCTGCCACTATAAGTTTTCCACACAACCTTAATACTCCTTTTGGAAGTAACACTCCTCCTAAAACATTCAAACCCATGTTTTTACTAACTCTCCATTTCATGTGTGTTGATACTATCCCACAAGTAAGACTGCAGGAGATTTTAACGTATCTATTTGGAAATATGTGACAAAGTGTATTATTAGCACCATAAAATTCTATTAATGATACAGAATGATATTGAAGAACAAATAATATTCCAGCTAAAGTAAAAGAATCTAAAACTCTAGACAATTTAGTTTAGGAAATAAAACAGTGCTTTTACAAATACATGCCCACTTTTTGTTTTTTATGCTTATTTCATTGCAGAATGCAAATACCTTTTAAATAAACCTGTCACATTACAAATACATGCAGCATTCCAGTAGAAAATAGGATAAGCAGAAGTAATTAGTTGGAATATGTGGAACAAAGAATTCCCCTTAAAATATTTACAGCATTAGTTCTGATATTCCCTTTGAATGGTTTATTTGCTTAAATTAATTAAAGTTTTACAGGGGATTTCAAAAGGATAGTTGCCATCTGAAATCTTAAACATCACATTTTTCAAGTATTAGAGTTGACTGCCTACAGTTTAAATTATTAAAATAACAAAGGAAATAATTAGAAGGTTTGTTTAATAGAAGATGTTCATTTATAAATCATTGCTTAATAAATATATCACTTTTAAAACTAACTGAAGACAATACTGATAAAGGAAAAGAAAAGAGCAAGGTTTAGGAATTGTACAAGAAGTACTATGAATAAAAATATGGAGCAGACTTTAAATCTCCAGCCTCCAAGGTTTAGGTCAATAACCATCACATACTCAAGTTAGAAAAGCAAATTTCAACTTCCAAAATTGTTATTCAAGTAAATATTCAGCTCAGAAGACTGACATATTACATCTATTTCAGTAAACAAAAGGAAGATGACAATTTATATTGATGCAGTGCAATAAATGGAAAATGAAAATTTAAAGGGCTTCAATAAAATTAAATGTGCAAAGAGATGTAAATGATTTTAAAGGTTTAGCTACTTTTCATATAACTTTATGAAATATGTATTTATATATATATTTTTTGTTTCAGGATAGAACTTTTCTCAGTGCAACATTTTGGACAGTAAACAGAAACTGGCATAATTATAACTCTAGAAAGACTTTCATTCATGCTTCATTCTTTACCTGAGATCAAATAGACAGTGTAATCATCCTGTCTGTGGAAGATAAAATATTTCAACATATATTTACATTGTTAAGTCACACATCTAATAGACCCAACTATGTATTTGTTATTCTGTTAGCTAGATTAATGACATATGGTATGAATATACCTCATCTACCAGTTATATTGCTTTGTACATCTTATGCATAGCTGCTGATAAATGGGGCAATAACACATTAACAATGCTGAAGCTGTATATAACATGCCTTGAATGGTTTTCTTCATCATTAATATTTAATAAATTAATTAATGTGTTGAAGTAATAAACTTAAAGCTTACTTTGTGTTATAGCAGTGGAGCAATGTATTTAGGCTACTAACAATAAAGCCACAAATAAATGCTTTTAGTTGGCAGCCTCAAAGAAAATTTACACAATGCTTACACAGCACTTTTAAGAAAAAATACAAACATTCCACAATGAGTTGATAAAAACACCTTAATAGATTAAAGATGGAGAAAACTTCTCCTTTTTTCATGAATTTACAGTTTTTCCCTTCTTATTGCTACCCCACTAATTGACAAAGAGTTTAACTTCATGGAATAAACCAGGACAAATTAATAGAGAAAAACATTTGTCAAAAAGATTACCCTACTATCATTTCCTGTAGAAAAAGTAATTTCTCTGGCTATTACTGATTTTAAATAATTTATTTATTTAAGTTTCTTGACATGTATAGAAATTCTGCAAATGTTTGATACGCAAAAAGTAGAATGTGAAAACTACTAGATTATAAATCCATGCAAGAAAATTCTGAGTATTGACGGAGCATAAAAATGTCTGTCTGGGGAGAGACCAATGAATTATCTAACATAAAAGCCTGTCTATGACAATAGCCAACAATGGATTTTTAGGAAACAATATAAGAAAAACAAATGAAGAGGCAACAAATCCAATAAAGTAATTTACATAAAATTTTGTAGAGTATTAGTGAATAAAAAATAAAGGGTCCTGATTTGTAATTAGTTACATATAGATAATAAGAAATAAGAAAATTGCTTAAATTGCTGAGAGTGTCAAATTTTATGTAGACTACAGAAATCACTCATCAGCCTCAGTGGGCATTTGTTTTCTCCAGATCACCTGACAATTGCAGAATGAACTTGCAGTTTAAAACTTAAAATAAGTATGCACTTCTTCACATTCCACCTTGAAATGGTCTCATGCTAAAGGAGCACTGCTCTGCAGTGGTGTGGGAACACTGCTCATGTAAGAAAGAAATGGAGAACCAAACAGAATCAGTTTAGATGCTGACTTTGTGTAACTTCTGGCTACAGGTCTGAATATAAGCCAATACAGATTAATTTTTATTTCCATTATGAAGGGTGTTAAATTTCTCAGAGAAGATAATGGCATTTTTATCTGCTGATGGTGGAATGGTATTAAAACAAGACAAAAACAAACCCCATTTCAGCTGTTTTGTTAGAAACTGTGAAAAGTGTCAGTTCTTAGGTCTTCTGCAGTAACTGTGTGATTCAGGACTCAATTGGGCCGGAAATAAAGGCAAGTTACAGCTTTTGTCTGTAGGCACTGAATTTATTTGCAAATGTAAAAGTAACCACTGTTATACTCAGACATTCTAACTTCTGGCTTTGTGTTTCTCCATGTCCTTTCAAAGTGTCCTGTCCATGTGTTATATTTAGCATCACACAGTGTAGCAACTATGCCACTCATGTCTGGTTTCTTTTTCTACGTCAATTTAGAATATATCTGTGCCACACACTCCATTACCTTCTCTGCAATTGTTATTCATGTATGTCCTCTTTACAAGTTACTTAGGAAATAAACTAAAATAGCATAAGGTGCATGAAGCATTAGTGAGCCCAAAATGTGAATACAGTGAGAACAAGTGCTTAGTAGCTGCTTGTTGCTAGCAATATCATATCTTTAGCACTATTAAATAATAATTATCAATACATAACCCAAAAATCTTTACAAATAAGACAGTGTAGGAAATGGATGAACTTGCACTTTGGGGCAGATTTGGAATTCTTCCTATTTAATAACATAAACATCATTTGATAGCCAAATAATCCAAAATCAGTCACAACAAGCTGGATGTAAAAAAGTCCTTAAGTGAACTGCTGTTAAAAATCAATGTTCTGATGAAAAACAGAATTTCAGGAAGGACATTGACCAGAAAGTTTAAACTTTTCCTTAATGTCCAGGAGCAGAAGGTGCCCCTGCCAAACCTCCTGTCATTTTTGAGAGGCATCCAGTCAAAATATTGGTGATAACCAAAGATAATAAATTTGTAGTTTCGTAACACTGCCAAACAATACATATATATATGTATACACACACGCATTATACTTCAGTATGTGAATGGTATGACCAACAAAGAGACAAAGAAGTATGCAGTTTTCTCTGGTAGGCATAGTAAAACTTGCAAACAGTGACACAAGTAGCAGATATGGCAGACAGAGAACATAAAAAATAAGATTAGCATAAGGGGCTGCAAATACGCAAGACATTCTGATAAATGTATGAGAAGGATGAAAGGAAAATCAAAACCACAATAATCAGCAGTATGCACAGATAAGATTCCCCATCTTTTAAGAGGGACAAACACCATGAAAACATTAGTCTTGAATGAGGGAATCCGAATAAAAAGTATATTTCTACTTCAGTCCAGTTTTTTTGTTCTCAATAATAGTAACCTCAATCTTAGCAATAGCAACTAAGAATAACCAAGGACTACAGGCCTCAGTGCTATTTATAAGCCTCCAACTCCATGCCATTGTACATACAGTTAATTTGAAATATAAGTTTCAAAGACTGACAGCTGCGTACATGAACTGACTAGTAACAGCAGTAACTTTCAAACTGTGCTCCTAAAAAAATTTAGTCATATATTTAAAAGAAGCCAAGTGAATCAGACAATTGTCACAGTGACATCTAAATCTCGGAGAGACATAAACATACGTAGGTATATAGAAATATTTACATACATATGAGTGTATGTGTTAGTCTATTTGTGTTCTCTATATATGTATATGTGTAAAGATATTCAGCTTGAGTAATACATATTTACTAACTCAATTCAGTTGTGATTTTCATGGACAAAGCGGATCAAAATCAGATTTTGAATAGTTATCATACTTCTTTCACAATGGTTAAGCTAAAATCAATGGAGCCTTTCCATTGACTTCCAATGAGTCCCAGGTAAGGATACAATCTCTGGGAGTTCAAACTATGACAGTAATAGCTGTTGAAAAAAATATTGAAGCATGATGAAGTATTCCAGTTTTAAAGCAAACTTTTTGATATTGATTCAAACTTTCAGGTCTAGTAATGAACCACAGGTGGAAAATATTAGTGGATTGCCGGCCTGTTCCACATGGTAACACCATCAGCTATGTCAAGACAGTACAATCTGCTAATGGACATAGAGCAAGATACATCACTTCAGCATCACTTCAAGTCATAACTGTTACAACCAACCAGTTGGCCAAAACCCCACTCTGTACCAGATAAATTTAAAAGGTAAGTACACACAAGAGGTCGTTAAGTGTCAAAAAGTATTAAGCTATAATAAAGGTAAAATTAGTGGTAAGGAGTTACCATCTTAGTAATAGTTATAGCAATAGCAATAGTAATAGACTTTTAATGTCTAATAATGAATATTGTATCTGCATAATAGTGAAAGTAGGCATTACAAAGGCGACAAGTAAATTAGTGAAAGAGGTAGCAGTGTTTGAGAGTTTGAGATCTTCTATATGTGGAAAAAAATTAAGGAGAAAAAATGTTTAAAATACAAACCATAGCATGCATTTTAATAGCAGGCATAAATTAATTAAGTAGTATTAATAAAATGAATAATGAATGTCAGTATGGAAAGCATGAAGCTGCACAAATCATCCAGTGTGAAGGCTACTGCTCAAATATATTTACCAAATGATTCTTCAAAGAAATTTATAAATTAAGAAAACTGGAGGATGACTAAAAAATGTTGATTTGATACTAAAATTGTTCCTTCATTACTGGAAGAAAACTGTGCAAATTCTTTTCTGGTCTTGTGTAAGCCTTAAACTTTGTGCTTTTTTTTTTGTATGTCTTTGCCGGTTTCCTATACAGGTGTACACCTCCTGTCAAAAACTCTCTCTCCCTTCATGACTTTTAATCTGTAATCTGTGCTCCTTCTCTGTCACTGAACAAATTCAAAACTTTGGCAATCTATAGTACACAAAAGCATAGCAAGCTATTTATAACTATAATTCAGTGACTGACAGATTCCACGTGAGACAGGGCTTGCTGCCTGCAGAATCTCTTTTCCATTTGACAGTGTACAAACTCACCAAATCCTTTGAAAAACAATAAAAAGGCATTTGGATATGTTAGATGGTTGAAAACTAGCTAGTTTCCAAAAAGTTAATGAATTAAACATATTATCCTGTCTTACTATTCACTTCTTTCTCTTGAAAGGATATCAGACAAAATAATCTGTGTGCTATATGACAGATTTACTTGAGAGGGCATTTTTTTACATCTATTTCATTGTGAAGGCTGTTAAACAGCAAATGAACGTGAAGCCATGCTCCACTGAAATTTAAAATGAACTGCCTCTATTAGTTGAAGGGAGATGGACAAGAACTGTTTATGAAGTAAACGGAGAAAAAACCCCAAAAACCAACAATCATGGTGAAATTGATTCCCAAAAGCTGCTGTTGTGGATATTAACACTAGAAATCTTGCTAGTGTGGTGTGAAATTCATAGTGTTCTGAATACAATGGATATAAACACAGAATCACAGAAAAGTTGAGAAGTTGAGATTAGAAGGATCTCTTGAGACTGCCTTGTTCAAATGCCGTGCTAAAATTGCACCACCTAGAGCAGGTTGCCCATGACTGTATGCAGCAGGATCTTGCATGTCTCCACACATAAAGACTGCACAGACTTTCTGAGCAACCTGTTGGGCACCCTCAGAATAAAATCTTACTTTTTCTTATGTTCAGATGAAGTTTCTTATATTTCAGTTTCTGCCCATTGTCTCTTCTATTTTACTGGATACAACTGAGAGGAGTATGTCTCACTCTTCTTTATCAGTTATAAATTTCACAGGAATATTCATATCTCTATTGTATTTGAGAGTCCAGAACTAGGTCCAGCGGTTGAGATGCATCTCCCCAGGAAAAATCCCCTCCTGAACCTACTACCAAAGTAATACAGTAGGCGGTCAACCTGCTTTGTCACAAGAGCACATTGCTGGACATAGTTCCTTATTTGGAAAGGGATTGGTTGAAATAAAGGGGAGGTTAACTCATTTTAGAGTAACCACCTCTTACAATTGTCTTAAACTAAGGTAACCAGGAAAAAAAATGCCTATTGAAGTAACTGTAAGGCTTATACCCACCAGTGTTTTTCATCATAGACTAAAGTAGAAGGTAGATGCTAATGCAAGAGATGAAAATTTCCTCCCTTATGAAGTTTAACTAATTTAAATCTTATCTCAAAAGTAGTTCAAAATTCTGGTCAAATTCACCTTTCATTAGAGTGAGATTAGCAATTCAGATTTGCTAGTTGTAAATGTCAACAAAAAATCAAAGTTTATGAGTTAATATTTGAAGGAAGACACATGCTATATAATCACAAAATTATTTAAATTAACATGTTAGTGCAATGTTGAATAAAGACTAATAAAATAAAAATATTTTAATAAAATTAACATATTAAACAGTGAAGGTGCAAAGGGCTGAGTTGAAAGTGATGAGCAGTGACAATGCTTTCTGAAATCAGGAGAATTTTAATTTCCTTTATGCATTCCAATTCATGTCTCATTAATATTAATATTGATTAGATACCTAAGAGGGGGAGAGCTGAATATATACTTCCCAGTTTTCATCTGTATCTGAGAATTGTTTTCAGAGGAGGTAAAGGGCTTATGGCAAAGCAGGTCGACAGCCTACTGAGTTACTTTGACAATACTATTGCTAGTAGGTTCTTCCAGGTGATTCTTCTAATGTCATTTCACTTTTTGTCTCCCATTCTCAATCCCAAAACTTTTTTCACTACTCTTCTATGTCTCTGATATATAGTAGGTAGAACAGCAGAAGTCACAAGCATATCTTCGACCCTTGAGTCCACAACAGGTATTTTAAATCAGTGGGGTCCGTGAAATACTTGTCAGATATCAACAAAACCTCTTTCTTTTTAAGATGTTATGGATATGTCATGCAACCAAAAAAAAAAAAAACCAACATAAACCAAACTCAAACCAACCAACCAACCAACCAAACAAGCAAAAAAAGTATGAAAGAAATCCATATCAGCTCATTTCCACTTACAAAAGAGAATTAATAAAAACAGTCTGGATAGTTATGAGCCTGTTATAATATCTGCTATTTTTGTGTGAACAAATATATTATTTAATAAACAAACTAATTAACTAACTAATATCCCTGCAAAAATATGTTACCGCTTTTGTAAAAGTTAATAATATGTTATTGGTAAATTAATAACTTAAGAATAATAGAAAAACATTACTCAGGTATTCTCCATGAGGGTCAGACTGTCAGGTAAAATGCAGAAAGAAAGTTTATAGGTTAAGATGTGTACACATTTGTCAATGACAGGAGTAAAAAGTTTAGAAATTCACTTATTTTGATATACACATGCTTGGCCTTCCAATGATCACACTGGAGTGTGAAGAAAGATAGAAATCCTTAACAGGGGTAACATACCTATGTAGAGATCAACAAGTTAACTTCTGACTTAAAATATACACAAAATATATATCATATATTGAGATAACAGATTAAAATAATTGATTTGCTTTTGTTCTGGAGTGTGGCAAAAGTCAAAGTTCAGGCCAAGAAATGCTATGCAACAGTGTTGCTATGTGTGAAACAACTGCAGTAACATTTGGGAAAAACCTCAAATTAATATCATTAGTTCACCAAAAAACCCACACAAATATTGACAAAAGGAAGTCTGAAGATTATATTGGGTAAAAAGAGAAAGAGGAAATGAAATGTCTAAACATCAAGAAATCATCACATGTATAGGCATGGAAGTTGCATAAGTTAATTAGGAAGAAAGGGATAACAGAAGTAACAGCCAGCAAAGTTTCAAGAATGACAAGCAGAAATTGTAAAATATGAATTAAAGTAATGACAGAACCAAGACCTTCTGCTTTGCCTTTACTTTTCAAAAGCTTAAATACCCCCTCCAAATGACAAGCAGGCAAGCCTGGTCTTCTGAAATCTTGCCCTTCAATGGTTTTGTTGGGTTTTTTAAAGAAAGTTGTTTAACGTGAACAAAAAAGAAAAATTAGCATATATCCAATTCAATAAAGTACCCTTTGCATCCAGTGACAAAGGGGGTAAAAAGTAACTTTGAGAAGACTGCTAAACCAGTGCAGGCAGAACAGCAGCTTTGAAGTTGCTTTTGCAAGAGAAGATAGAAAAAGTCTTTTGAACAACTTATGATGAACTGCTTGTGTCAAACCAGCAACTGTGTTCTGTGGTGGTCTGTGTAATTCACTGAGAGTGTAAGAAAAAAAAGTCAGATGTGACAACCATTAGATTGCCTTTCTGAAATTCTTTCTAACTTGTCTATGTGCTTCTTAACCTACTTTTAGTGTGGCATTCTACAGATCTATCCCTTTTTTTAACAGAACATTCTACCTCAGAGTGGATTGATAAAGGGAGCTCATTTGACAGGAAACCTCTTATGCAAGATTAAAGGCAGGATTTTCTTTGTTTTATGCAACCTCATGAAAAACTGACATCTATGGGACAGAAGGGCACATGGTTCCAACTCTGAAGCTGTCATCACAGACAATGTAATGCTGTACAGCATTTGAAGGTTTCACAAATCTGCTCCAAGCTTTGGAACTATTTTCTGACTGGAATATTAAACCTTCCCAGAACATTAGGTAATTTTGTTTATATGGTAAATACAAGGTAAAACGAGTGCTACCTTAGGCATATGGAGATGATATGCTAAACTAAATTTTCTGTATGTGCTTCTGGTGCAGCAATATCACATTTTCCTAATACTAGCTTGTCATTACTTGGACATTATGTTAAATTATATGGAATTGTGTTTTGTAATTTTTGTGCAACACAGGAACTTTTGTTAAAGCAAAGTGTAAGATTATTAAAATTAACAGGGGAAAAAACTTTAAAACTCTTTGTGAAGATTAATTTGGCTTTCATCAGAAAACTGAAAAGAATTAATCTGCTGATAAAACTAATGTGAATTCTCTCTTTATATGTATCTCTTTCCGTACTAATAGAAAATGATTAAATATTTCTAACTTTGTTCAAGAACCTAATATAGAGAATGAAAGAATTAGTTTCTTCCTCTCTACAGCAGTGAGAGGCAACACTTCCAGCTTTCTCATATTGACTAAAATATTTTCTATTACATAGAGGATATTGCTGCAAGCATGTTTCATGTTACAGTGATTTCATGGTTTGTCGGACTGGGGGAGCCACAGCACAAGCAGGTTCAGGCAGTTAAGTCCAATGCCAGCAGTCTAAACAGGCAAAGGTGTAGTAGTCCGGTCATTCATGCTAAGGAGCCAAGAATCTAAATACACTGAAAAACCAGTTCTAATGAAAACTCCAGTTACATTTCAAAATAGATATGATATCTCTGGGGTTCTGAGACCCCCAGCACTCAAGATTTCCTTTTTTATATTGTCATCTCAGAAAAAAGAAGACTTTGGTTGTATTGGAGGCTTTAGAAACCCCAAGTTAATATTATACCTAGTCAGATAACTAAGTTTCAGAAGTCATAGTTTTCTGGGATTTTGCAGTTTCTAGAATAGTCCTGGTTGTCAAGAAACTACAGAGCTATACATGTATTTAATATGCAAAAAATTATTCTTTATGATTCCCTATGTTTTTTGCTGAACTGAGATCATCACCTGGATTTGTTGATTTTTACTAATGTGGACATTAGCAAAGCCCTTAACACCATTTCTCACAGCATTCTCCTGGAGAAACTGACTGCTGATAGCTTGCTCATTGCTGGACAAAAAACTGGATGGACAGCTGGGCTGAGAGAGTGATGGTGAATGGAGATGCGTCCATCTGGTGGCTGGTCACAAGTGGTGTTCCCCAGGGCTCAATACTGAGAACAGTCCTGTTTAATGACTTTACCAATGATCTGGATGAGGGGGTAGAACACACTCACTCAGTTATTTTGCAGATGACACCAAGTTGGGCAAGAGTGTTGATCTTTAGGAAAGGAAGGCTCTACTGAGGGATATGAACAGGCTGGATCAATAGGATGAGGCCAGTTGTATGATTAGTGGTGGACTTGGCAGTGTCAGGTTAATGGTTGGAGTCAATGATCTTACAGGTGTTTTCCAACCTAAATAATTCTATGATTCTGTGATTTACCATCTGTTGTTCTCCTCACTCATCAAGCATAGACAGTTCCTACTTTGTCTAAGGAACACTTATTAACATGTAGATTAAAAATTATGCAAATTTTCACCTTTCCAACACTAGCTTAAAACAGTCATGTATACTAATAGCACTACTTTCCAGAGACACAGCATGATGCCAGAATGACGTTAAGCGTAACACAGAGAACTTCAACTCAGCATAAAGGGCATCATTCTGAAAATGTTGGAGTGATATTTGAGTGTCCAAAGAAACATCCACTGCTGCCCCAGCAAGACCACTGTGATGGACTAATCAGAATGGTGTTGATGACAACACCATCTTCGAGCAGACAAAGAGTTCAGCACATATTTTCCAAAGCCTTTGCAGTTTTTTTTTCCCACTGAAATGATGTCTGAATCTATGTTACTGGACCCAAAACAATCTGAATACACATCCTCATTGTGTTCTGATTTTTACCAAAAAAACCCTTAACCTATTTCTTTTGACTGCCAAATACAACTGATGAGATCAAATTCAGGTCATTAAAATTTTCCAAGAGTGAGGAACCCATAGTCAAGGGTGTGCTAGATGCTAAGGACATATTTATTATTGTTCCAGAAAATAATCAGAGAAACTTCTTGATGGACGGCCAAAATCTGAGAATTCAGGAGAATTTAAATTTTGACATCTGTTTTAACAGATGTGAATAAGCCATGTCAGGGTTTTTTTTCTCTCTTTGAAAATTGTTTTTGGCCTAAAAGCAGAAGAGGATCCACTTAATCATTCTCAATATCAGGTGTTTGTATTAGTTTGCATTTCACAAGCAATGATTTAATGCAACAAAGTAATCTAATGTACATCCTTTGGGAAAAAAAATTAATTCCTCTTTTATTGTTTTTTACAGTTAATTGAGCATGATCTTTTATTCCAAAATATGAGGAGAAATTTAGAGTGCCCTTGCACTGCAGCAGTAATTTGGAAAAATGGGAACTCATTTCATGTCCTTCCCTGTCAAGATATTTGTGCATCAGGTCTGGAAACCTAAATGCTGCATGACTGGGCAAAAAATTCAAAAAGTTTTGAAAGAATAGAAGTCAGACCATCATCAAAACTGACAATTGCCTTAATGTAAGAAAGAGGCTCTTCAGTACAAGGATTGTTAACTATAATTCCATGAGAAAAAGATTTTAATGAGATGGAATAAGATCCTGCAACAGGGAATCCCAAAGTAGATATTTTCAGGACTAGTAGGCAGATTTTTGCATAAGTCTACACATTCTTTGATTCGCATGCTAAGACCAGTTAGAGGACAGTTATAAGCCCTTACTCAGATTTAGCTGACTTGCCAACAGTAGTTACACTGATTTTAGTGCTTTTGCGCATGTCCCTTACATTCTACATCAGCAAAGATGGTGAGCGGCTTTTTTGAAGTCTTTACTTTCCCAATATCTCCTGAAAAAGTTAATCTCTATTGCCTTTACCTTCAGGAAAAGAAACAGTAGTAGGAGATACAAAGACAAAAACATTTCTTTTGCCTTATATCATGGTTCACCTCAAGGCTAGAGAGCCAAGGGGTAACCAATAAAACAAGAATGTAAGGGCAAAGTCAGAGGAAGAGATTATAGCTATTTGTGCTGCCTCTGACCTTTTAAATATGGTCTTAGAACCTGGCCCTAAATCTATCCCCATAGAAATGACATGTGAAATTTATATGCAGACTTTTTGGGGGTTGTACTTAGCCTACAATTAGTTTTGTCTCTGGTGAGTTCGCTATTTGTTAATTTATGTAATCTCTTGCTTTGTGTATATATCTATGTCTTGTTACTGGCTTAGACCTTTCAGCCTTCTTCTTGCAAGTTTTTATATTTATTTATGTATTTTTTTCAAATTCCTACCATTTACATTTAAAACTGGTTCCTGTTTTCAGTTCTCTGTCTGTTATCTTGTTCACTGTACTTGTTTACTGGCCATTTCTCATCCTGAGCCTTGCACAAGCTTCTATTGAAGTGCTGTAAAACACAAAATAATACACAGTTCAGAAGAGATGCATCATTAGCACAAGCTTGCTAGGAGACAAATACATGCAAGATATTAACACATCTGTTATGGTTCACAGTGCGTTGGTAATGTTTTTATTTGACCAGTTCCTACGTACCTGAATATTTTTTCTGTTTACTTTCTGTCTTGTTAAGGTGTGACTAACAAGGATGAATTAATGTTCTGCAGTGCTGAAAGTAGCCCACTGTTTTCCTTCTCTGCCTCCAGCTGCCTACCCATTACAAAAACAGCTTCTCAGTACATCAGACTCTGTGAAACACAATGTGCAAAGGCACAGTATCAAAAAAAATAGCAGCTTTTTACAGAGGAACTTCTTACAAAACTACAGGTACACCTGTCATTTAAAGCACATTTAAAGACTCGATTTCATCTTCAGGGAATCCTCCCTGCTTGACTTCCATTTTAATGAGAAAAGAAGACATCACTGTGGCCTGTCCTGTTTAATACATTTATCAATGACTTGGAAGAGAGTATCAGGTGCACTCTCTGTCAGTTTGCAGATGACACCAAGTTGGGCAGGAATGTTGATCTGCTGGAGGGTAGGAAGGCACTACAGAGGGATCTGGACAGGCTGGATCAATGGGCTGAGGACAATAGCATGATGTTCAATGAGGCGAAGTGCTGAGTCCTGCAATTCAGTTACAACAACCCCCTACAGCATCTGGGAAAGAGTGGCTGGAAAGCTACTCAGTGGAAAAGGACCTGGGGGGGCTGGTTGAGACCTGCTGAACATGAGTTGGCATGTGTCTGGGTGGCCAAGATGGCCAATGGCATCCTGGCCTGTATCAGCAATAGTGTGGCCAGCAGAACATACCAGAGCACATTTCAGGTTGCGTATAGCATGGTTGATGCTGCACCTCGAGTCCTGTGTTCAGTTCTGGGCTCCTCACCATAAGGACATTGAGGTGCCAGAATGTGTCCAGAGAAGGGTGACAAGCTGGTGAAGGGTGTGGAGCACAAGCCTTACGATCAGCTGAGGGAGCTGGGGTTGTTTAGTCTAGAGAAAAAGAGGCTCAGGGGTTTCTGTGACCTGGGGTTCCCAAAGACTGGTCTCACTAATAAAGACTGAGGGAAAGAAAGCATTCAGGATTTTCACATTTTCCATGGAGAAGATACGCATGTTAGGTATCCAGTCTTGATATCAGTGACAAAATACACAAATATAACAGTAGAAAAAGCAGCTGGGCCTGAAAGTGCAATATTTTCAGTAGATTAGAAATTCACTGCCAGCAATGTGGAAAAAAAACCCCAAACCGTAAAAACCCCCAAACTTATATCTACAGAATATCTATGCATAAAATATATAAACCTTTGGAAAAGAACAGATTTTGGGATCAGAATACTCCCAACAGTGTCTGTTGTATTTGCTGAGACAAATGATTAAAACACCCAGAGGGACTGAGCTATGAGCAATGTATATGCGTACTTAGACTCACAGTTTTGACTGAGGCATTGAAAAAAATATGTTTCTTAGCATATTTGCAAAAATCTTCTTCATAAAAGCTGCAGACAATTTCAAGAGATATGTGCTATTAGGAAACAAAACATGCTTTCACATGCTCTAAAATTCTCTATAAAATATATTCAATATTTGGGTGTTTCCTAGATAAACTAGACAGAGAAAAAGTTCTCCTAGTGGACTTCACAGACCTAAGCCACTTTTTTTTTTCCCATCTATATTCCTATGGAATACTTGTTTGTTTCAGCACTGCTTTTAGTGTATATTTTTGTGGTATAGATAGTGCAGAAATAAATAATTGTCATCAAAAGTTTTGCAGCGTACATGCAAATGAAAACACACACACACAATAGATCTTCCAGCTGAACTGGAAATGCTACCATTATCTGAATCTCTGAAAAAAAAATCTCTTAGCTATCTTTCCCTCTGGATGCTATCTTTTTGTGGTTATATTTTATAAGTTACACTGCCTCAAAAAAGCAGTGTAGGTTATACGTGCAGGTTTGATACACAGGACCTTGAAAATCTCTAAGATGGGGCTGACATCTGAGCTGACAATAAAAGTAGTCTTGATCAACGCAAATAACAATGAAAAATACTTGTACTGACTAATTTCAATGAGGACACAAGTAATACAGACTCTTTAAAGCTTTCAAGCTCAGCTTCAAATAGAACACATGCAAGTAGACGTGATTGGCTCCTCTGGCTCTGTCCTCATCATGAGTAAGGTATTAAGTTTACTAATCAGTTTATCTAAGAACTTTGATATTGTACTGCTGGTTCTGCATCATTTAGGGCCAAAAAAAATCTTTCATCAACCATTCTCCAATATTTTTTTTTAACTATCATTCATATGAGCACAATTTTAGATATATTGTAAACTACTAGGGGAAAACCCACAAAACTCACATGCAATTTTCAGCTGCTGTGGAATGAATCAGAAATGTTTAGCATTTAATCTGAAGGATAAAATGGTGAGAGAATGGAAAGGATTCTATGAAAACCTAAATACCCTAGATATCTTATAGCAACATAAAGAAAAACAGCAGACATCTAATTGCCATCTTCACCTGTACAGTTAAAAGAGGTCTGCTATAAAAATTACATGTAATCAATATGAATGCAGTTATAAACAGAAGCACACATGGCACCCTGCAATTTAATTCTCTTGTTACTACTGCTGGGTTCCACTTTTATATTTATAGTATGCATAATGAATGAATACATTTTAGAACTGATCCAAGGGGGGAAAAAAAATCTCCTTTTTGACATATTCAGAATCAACTGCTTGCTTTTCTTAAATCCAAATTAAAATATATTTGGATTGTGGCTGAACTGAGGAAGAATTGAGCTTGGTTTGTGTAGCAAATAAGCTATGTGAAGGAGAACATTTCATTAGATAAAAGAATATATATATACCATAAACATAATCAAAAAGTCAAATAAAGAAAATAATAAACAAATATGCACCACTAGCAAATGCAAAATAATTAACAAGTGAATACATGTTTCCAGATGTATAGGTATTTGTCTATCAATCACTTTTAAAATCTGCCTTCTGGCTTATCTCAACAATAACTTTAAAAGTATTTACCATTTAAATATATGGTACATAATTTAATGAATAATATATTATGTGTTGAAAAATAATTTTCCAGGTACTTGTGATTTCTGTTTCTATGGTCAGTTTATGCAACTCAACCTTAATTAATTTTGCTTGAACATTTGAGTTCTGAAGCATTTATTGGGAATTGAGTCCTGAAGGACCTATTGAGGAATTATTTTCTGTCTTGTACCATTGTAATGAGTGAATTCATCCTCTGCATTCAGATTTCTGCTCTTCTTTAGTGAAAAAAAAAATCTAATAACTCAACAATGTCTATGCAGCTCAATAAGAATTTCAAATACAAGCTCAGTGACTTATTTTTAACTAATTATGTAAAATAAAATTCTAAAGACAATAGAGCTAGATAGTAACATGAACCTTTATCAATAACTAAGTCAAAATACTTGTCTATTTTCATAGCAAAGGAGTAGTAACACTGTTGTTATGCCTGGGATGCATAAAAAGAAGTGTGGCCAGCAGGTCAAGGGAAGTAAGCAGGTCTCATGTCTGCTCCTATGAGACTCCACCTCGAGTGACTACATCCAGCCCTGGAGTCCTCAGTACAGGAAAGTACAGGACATCTTGGAATTTGTCTAGAGGAGGGCCACAAGAATGATCAGAGGATTAGAACACCTCTCCTATGAAGAGAGGCTGATAGAGTTGGAGTTATTTAGGCTGGAGAAAAGAATGTTCCAGGGAGACCTCATTGCAGCCTTTCAATATTTAAAGGGTGCCTATAAGAAAGACAGGGATAGACTTTTTTGGCAAGGCCTGTAGTGATAGGCCAAGGGATAATGATTTTCAACTTAGAGAGAATAGATTCAGATTAGATGTAAGGAAAAAATGTTTAAAATAGGAGAGGTAAAACATTGGAACAGTTTTCCCAGAGAGGTAGTAGATGCCCTATCCCTGGAAACAGTCAGGGTGGACAGGGCTTTTGAGCAACCTGATCTAGTTGAAGATGTCCCTATTCATTGCAGGGGTGTAGGACCAGATGGTTTTCAAAGGTCCCTTCCAACCCAAACTAATCCTTGATTGTATGATGCCATTGTTACTACTTACTGGAAACAGTAGGTTTAGAATGGATGTGTTGCATTCATTGAAATTAGTTGCCAAAATCTTTGCTAGCAGGAAAACCATGAAGAAGCAAGCATTTTGAGAATATGCAAGAATCTTTTTCAGTGTGTTTAAGAGGGCAGGAGTGCATGCCAAACTGAGAGGTTATTTTGCTTTGCAGTCTGTGTCTACAATCAGACCCAAGGTTCCATAGAGTCTGCACAGAAGACCTAACCAATACCATACACATCAGATCTGCCTCTATGTGTTGCGTTATTGTTTCGATATGTGCTGAAACTCTGAAAGTTGAGATCTATGCTTTCAAGAGCCTGAATGGGGCAGACATGCTCACATCATTGTCTATACCATATAGAAACACATCACAGAAAGACCAAACTGCCCATGTTGCCATAGATCCTGGGGTCACCTTGGAAAAGCATATGTTTTTCTTTGTTGTTGGAAACTACTAAATATTCTGCTGTTCAGACTCTACAGCACCTTTTTCCATGCCTCATCTACTGCTCTGATATAGCTGCCATTATAACAGAACTAGTACTTTGTATTCACAACATAATTATTCAATAACCTTTCTTTTCTGTTGAGAAATTGCCTTCTGTCCTTGTGTTTGACCTTTGAAGTGAAGTAATTCTACCTAGCAGACCTTTCTTTTATTTTAGTAAAACATCATCCACTCATGCAAAATGATCCATAGAATCATAGAATGTTTGCGTTGGAAGGGACACCTTAAAGGTCATCTAGTTCCAACACTCCTGCCATGTTCAGGAAACTTTCCACTAGGCTAGGTTGTTCAAAGCCCCGTCCAACATGGCTTGGAACACTCCTAAAAATGGGGCATCCACAACTTCTCTGGGCAGTCTGTTACTGTGTCTCATAACTCTCACAGTGAAGAAATTGCATAAAATCCTCCTAACAGAACAAAGATACCACCTCCACTGTTGCTGAGGGACTTTTTATCCAAATTCAAAGTTCCTAAGCTCTAATTTTCTCTGCCATTGATTTGCTCCATAATCTCAGACTTTTCTGTGATTTAATTGGCTCAGTTTTACTTTGGATTGATATTATCTAATTCAGTGTCATTCTTCTGAAGACTTAGAAGAGCATTGTTCATGACATGAAAAAAAATGTTACATGAATGCATATTACCATGTTTAGATGCTTTGCATCAGCCTGCTGCTCGTTGATGTTGCCTATAAGCAAAAATGAATGACATAAACTGTATTTGACAAAAATTTCTTCAGCAAATGCTAGAAGTAGGGATATGAATATACTACAAATAATGACACTGTCTTTGTATTCAGGTTGACAGGCTTTGCTAAGAGGGAAGGAATGTTAACTTAGGCTTAGATCTGTTAAAATGTTGTATTCTGGACATGGCTTTCTATGTTTGGCTGCTTTGTTGTGCCAGCAGGATGAACATCTGATGATCTGCAGCAGCTAGAGTCTGTGACCTCAAATATATCGACCTGCTCATACGGATATTGTTTATTTGGCTACTGGAATGAAACTGATTTATGCCAAGTTGGTTTAGAGAACTTAGAAAACACTGTATAACAACATGCATCTATCCAGAACTGTCCATACACAGCTGCCCAAGCTTTAATCATTCACCAGTCTTCCAGATTGAAGGCAATCCTTTATTCATGCTTTTTTCAAGTCTCAGGTTTACAGCTTATTGTTGCATTAAAAGTATAATGTATTTCACGTTAAGCAGTTTAATTAATGTTAGACAACATAAGCTCCTGAAGGGATTTTACCTACTCAGAATGCATCCGGCTTGATATTTTAAATAGCTTTTTTTTTCTTTAATTAAGAAAAATTAGTACCTAATGAACTGATCATCAGAAAAATCAAAACCAAATCCTTTATTAAAAAGATTTTGTATTCAATTTGCCTAAATTTTCTTCTGCTTTCAAAGGTATAGATAGAGAAAAAATGCAGAGAAAAGGCCATGGTTTATTCTCCCCAGAATCCACATTTGAATATAAAATGTTATTTTCAGGAACTTTGAAAAATAAATATTTGTAAGAAATATACATATATTTTAGGTATTGACATAAAACTATATATTCTGAGCACCATGATCAATCATTTCTTTTACTAATTCTTACTGACCAGTTGTCTGGAAAGCATAAAATGCTCAACTATTCTGCCATGTTTATTCTACAATATTTTAGTATTTTGAGGTAGAATAATTTGCTCACTGTATCATCTGAACTCTACTTATGTTCAAATAATCCTTTTTTTCTTCTAAAATTTTAATTTTTCACATTTCCTTATCCTTTTTCTAGGATCCATTTTATGAATACTAAGAATTCCACTTGTGTCTAAGACAATCTCATTAGATTAAGCTACAGCTACAGCTTCAGCATTTCAGCTTTATCCATGAAAGATCTTCTTTACCATATAAGATATGGTTACAATTTATTTCTTCTTTGATAGTTCCACTTCTTCTTTGTGGGTTCTTGCAAAATGAATTTTTTTGTTAGAGATATTAGTTGTGGGTGCCTAGGTGTGTTTTTCTTGCCAGATCTCTTCCTGTTTAATTTTCTTTTTCTCTGGATATATCATGAAGATTTAATTTTGTATCTTAGAAGAAACAAAATACTTTCTCTAACTTTAAATCAGATTCTTAATAGCCTTTCCCTTGGTTTTGGGTTTCAGATTACTATTTACTGAGATTCTAAATACCTTCCAAAGATCTCTCATTAGTCTCAAGACTTCTTTTAATTATCTTTTTTGAGTTTCTTACATAAGATTTATGAAATCTTCTGGTGCAGCTGGTGAGTGAGCCCACCAGGGGAGGGGCTACACTAGACTTGTTGTTTACAAATAGAGACGGGTTGGTGGGAGATGTAGTGGTCGGAGGACGATTGGGGCATAGTGACCATGAAATTATAGAGTTCTCAATATTGGTGAAATGGGGGTGAACTTCAATAAGACATTGAATTTCAGGAGGGCAGACTTTAACCTATGTAGGAGACATATTCAGAGAGTTCCTTGGGAAG
>VZTJ01001225.1:7554-42032 GCA_013397795.1 Orthonyx spaldingii
CTCGCGGGCTCGGGAGCGCGCGGGGCACGTTCCCGCCGGGGCCGGTGCCGCCGCCGTCTGCCCCGAGCGCGAGGCGCGCTCCCGGCAAGGCCCGGCCCCGCCGCGCCCGCCCCGGGCCGCTGTGGCAGCCTCGCTGCAGCCAGCCCTGGTACATAAAGGCATGAGCGGCGTCTGAACGCTTGCGATGGCTCCTGGCTCGGTGTCCGGGCCAGATGCGGGGTTCGGGGCGTTGCTGCTCCCACCCCCAGGACGGCTCTCAGGCCCAAGGCACTAAAGGGTTCATGTCTTTAACCCTTTCCAGTCCCTCTGAGATACTTGGGTATATTCATGGAAAGTGAGACGAACACAAGGACCCAGTCAGCCTCTTGCCCAGGACAGCCGAGCTGCCAAGCTGTGCTGGGGGTTCAGGCGGCGGTTTGCAAACACTCCCCTGCCTTCCCCCTCCTGCTCTGTGAGTGGTCTGTGAAATAAATATTCCTTCTGCTCGGGGACTGACAGAGGTTACTCAGGGTTATAGTAAGGTGAATGCGTCGCCAGTGAAAATTAATTCCAGTTTATTATAGGCATTGGGTCAGGCAATGTGTAAATTGTTCTTTGGAGACAAGTAATTATGTTAAAAGTTCTGGTAGTGTTGAAAAGCACTCAAACCAGCATTGAAAACTATTCCAGGACCTGAAAATACTCCACTCCTGAACAGACTTTAGGCACGTAAAGGGAATTGCTTACTGTAAAGTGCTTCTGTTTTGGGCATGCTAGTGGCCCAATGCATTTATTTATTTAATAAATGTTCTGTTATGTGCTACTGTATCCAAAGTGATTACCAGTTCCTTAACAAGACTGAACAATGGCTGAAGAAACCATTTTGCAGACCATTATGATGGCATTTCAAATGCATTTAAGGTTCTTAAGTTTTTTCTTAAAACTGTTGGGGTGTTATTTCTACTTCAGCCTAAAACTTTCAAGATGTTTTGTGAGGGTCACTGTGAATTGCTTGAAAGGCTTAAAATTCTCTTGAGAAGTGAACTGACCTTCTCTGAAAAGCAAGGTTTTTTAGGAAGGCAAACCTCTTAGCTGTATTTGATCTTTTTCCTCTTCAAAGAAAAGACATGTTGGTATGTCACTAATACATGAAGTGATCTACAGCTCTAAACTGGTTTTGTCAGTACTGATACAGATATTGCACATATACATGTCTTGCTGATGGGAGGAAGTACTCTTCATCTCAGGCATGAGAGTTCAAATCCAGGTGGCTTTTATGGTTTTTAGAAATTCTCTTAGGAAGACTAATATTGCAATAAGGCCTAGGTGATAATTATCCTGAGAAGAATGTTTTGGGGTTTTTTTCAGTGAAATCTATCAGCTTGTTTGATGTTCAGAAATCTTCCTGACAGGAAGGTTGAATGATTTATTTAGCTTTTAGGCAGCGTTTTTGGTGCCACTTTTCTGCTATCTCTATTGATAGTCTGCACCTCAATGCAGAAGTCATCATGTGTAGTCTGAGAGTGGGATTTTTGTCTCTACATATTCTGCCTTTGAGTGTGTTTGTTTTGTACTTGCTATGAGTTTTATTTCTCAAGTGCTTTATGCCTTCCTTTGAAACAGAGGGAGGTTGAGTTGAACTTTAAGTGGTGGCAAATTGCAAACAGCCAACACCTGTTCCAGGCAGTACTTCACACCCCCTGTAGCACGGAGTTTCCTTTATAATGCTGAGAACACTGGAGCTTATTGCACGTGCTAGGAGTAGAGGACAAGGTGAGTTAAAGCTTTCTGGGCTTTCACAGAGACACATATCCTCAAACTGAGATGATTCAGCTGAC
This sequence comes from Orthonyx spaldingii, assembly GCA_013397795.1. Taxonomy (NCBI): domain Eukaryota; kingdom Metazoa; phylum Chordata; class Aves; order Passeriformes; family Orthonychidae; genus Orthonyx; species Orthonyx spaldingii. The sequence goes on from VZTJ01001225.1 coordinate 9,372, forward strand.
AGGTGTGGTAGCTGTTACTGCAGTTGTTCGGAACACGGTACTTCTGTTAGCCAGGAATAATTCTAATATAGATGCACCTGGCAGCAAACTGTGAGTGGTGTGAATAAATTCTGATCCCCTCTGCCTGAAGTGAGCAGTGTGCTGGGTTTGCACCCAGAGGTAAGTCTTTGTTTTATAACTTTAGACAACTGCAGTTTTTTTCATTATCTCTGCATGTCTTGCAGTAACATTGTTAATGAAGATCAATTATAAGGTGTTTTGTTCAGCAAAAAATATTCATATGTGTGGGGTTTTAACTGTTTAGAAACACTGGCTAGGGCATTGCCTGTGTTTTCACAAGAGTGGGAGCTCACCAAAGCAATGGTTTGAGTTGCTTTGAATGCAGTGATTGCAATTCTCTGTTAAAAACACTTCATGCATCCTCCCCGTGTCAGTGGCTGTCCTCACCAATACTCATTGCTCTGTTGTCAGCCGAGGAGGGGATGATGACAGAGCAGCTCTCTGGGAAGCCTTTGCAGTTGTGCTCCTTCCTTTGAAGGACTGTAAAAGAGGGACTGTTCATGCATCCATGAACTTTATCACCGTCTATGCTCAATATATGCATCAAAAGCGATGTTCATACTACTTTCTCCTATTGTAATTATCATGGACTTATTGTGGGTTTGTTTAATTCTTCTTATCACTTACCTGTGAAAATTAAAATTTGTTTTATTGGAAGAATCTTTGTACTTCAAAAGACCTTTCAGCAGGCAAGACTAGAAGGAAGTGTAGGTAAAGATGCAGAGATTTTTAAGATAAAATGTGTTTTGCATAGGAAGTGCCTGGATTTTTGGAAGGCTCAGTGGAAGTCAGCATGAGGGAGCCCTTGGGTGTGAAGATGAAATGACCAAATACTGTGCCTGTACCTCTTTCCTCTCTAAAACACCATTCACTTGCATGAAATCTAAGTTTCTACTTGCTGTCTTTTTAACTTCATTCCTCAGACCTTTGCAAACTACTGGTAGAGAAAATGCACTGGTTTGACCCTCATAATGTCCTTGATTTGAGTATCTATTAGACAACAAAAAGTAATTAAAAAAAAAAAAATGAGTGGAAGTGTCAATCCCAGGTCTCATGCCACAGCCCATCTGAGAGAAAATGAATTGTCTTTCAGTGCTACAAACTCTAAACTCTAAATCAATCTGTTTCTACTGGATGACATTCCCATATAATTGCCCATGAATGCAAACTCAAGTACTTAAAGTATTCACAGATGTAGAACATCAGAAATAAAGATTATAGTAAATCTGATGTCATGAATATGGATATTTATGTTGCCAGTAAATAGTCTGAGTTATCTAAATTAAAATTCAAAATTATATATTGCAAAGGAAGTGTTCTTCTTCTTTTTTTTTTTAAGAGTTGGAAAACATTTGCAGCATTCTTCCTGTCATTACTATGCACATAATAATCATGTGAAGCAAATGATACTTCTTTTCATACTGCTTGTTTTAAATAGCTTTTATTTCTCAAGTTGCTCTTAAAAATAGAGTGCTGTAAAAAGCAGTGGGCCATGGATCTAGTTTGAAGCCACTGACAGCAGGCAAAATCATCGGCCTGTTTCCTGTTCTTGCAGTAAGGATTCTGGACTGAGGTGACAGCATGAAAAAGCAGTTCATGTCGGTTAAATATAACATATACGTTGTGATTTTAAAATGTTTCTTGGGCTTAGGCACTTGGCAACCAGAAGCCCAAAACACCTTCATGGCGCTGCTGTAGCCACTTGGGCAACAGCTTAAGAAGTGTCTTGCTCTAAGTTACCAGACTTTGTGCTGGAGTGGCTGAAGCAAGTGCACACACTCCATCTGCTCTGCAGGCTGCTGTATGTGGGCAGAAGATGCTTCAAGAGAGGGGCTGCAAACAGTGAGAGCTCCAGGAACTTCTGAAATGCCTTGCAGCTGTTCCCTTGCAGCTCTGGCAGAGATGAGATGGAGGATTAAGACTGGAGAATAAAAATGCTACATCTTCTCTGGATGTCTGTCCTGCCTCCTCAGTGATTGTCATGCCTGAGACAAGGACACACGGTTTTCTTGTGGATTGGTCTGGTAGCTGAAGGCACACGTGGCTCCCAGTGCCTGTGCCAAGCTGAGAAGTGCTGGCAGTGCTGCAGGGGTGGGTGGTGAGCCTGCCTGAGAAGCAGAGTGGATAGTTGCAGGAGTGGTATCTTCACCTCTTTTCTACTTAACCTGTGGCAGATGTCTTTCAGAAATCTCTGTTTAATCCTCGCTGCCACGGTCAGAACCTGCAGCGCTTAATTATGTGCATCAGTCTCACCTGAGGCTTCGTCCTGGTTTGAGACAAAATTTAGGAGGAAACTTCCTGAAAAGGGTGTCTCCCCTGCCAGAAATGCAGGCCTCAACAGCCCCTCCCCTACACCAGGTTTGGAAAGAATTTCTTGGAGGAAAGTGAAAAAACCCTGTTTATTTAAACAAATGGAGGGTGCTCGCAGGCACCGAAAAGAAAAGATTAATGTTAGATAATAAACCTTCTCTGCTGTGGAGAATAGATGGTGAATTGTATCGTCTCTGCTACACTTGGCTTCTCCTGAAGTCTGGGCTGGGTGGGGGATCTCTCCAGCATCTCTCTGCAGGGTCCTGCCAATCGTCCCCCAAAGATGGTTTGATTTTGAACAAGAAAAAGAAGCTGAAAAAAGTCTAAGAACAAACAGAAGAAATAGAAGCTGCTGAGGATTGTTCCGCAGTCCTGAGGCAGGGGAGAAATAGAAACTCCAGCTCAGGCCACAGGAGTAAAGAATGTAAGCAATAAACAAAAACCATGCCAGCTTCTCTGGCTCAGTTTAAAGGGGACAGAACACATTTCTGGGCTAAGCAGATATGGAATACCTGGATAAAATATATAGGATAAAATCACCCTAAGACAGACTTCCACCCATACTCCGTGCCCCAGGATCCAGAAGCCTCGCTTAAGCTCAGGGCTATGGTCCAGGAGGGACTGTGGTCAGCCTTCTCCCCTGCTTGGCCAGACTTGTTTATTGGATTTCCCAGATGGGCCCTGGACTGGCTGTGTCCCCTGGTTTGTCTGGTGATGACAGTGCAGCCCATGGCTGCCACCAGGCTGGCTCTGCTCCTGCTCAGGGGTGGTGGCTTTGTTGGTGACATTCTGCCCTGCCTTTGCCAGGGTTACCTTCAGCTCTTTTGTTACCTTCTCTAGAAATAGAACGATGAATCTGCTGGCACCCCATTCTCAAGACAGCTGACGAAATTAATGTTGGCCTTTCACCCTTCCCTGTGTGTTTTATGACTATAGCATTAGAATTAACATAAAGATTCTCTTTTTTTTTTTTTTTCTGGGGTTTCAGTTAAAGAATAAATTACTGCAACAGCTGGAAAAGTTTCTCTCTGTCCCTTCTCTTGTGTTTGTTTTTTTATTGTAATAATTTTCTTGAGTTAGTTTATTAACATAATTGTGCAGAAGTACACACGAGACAGAAAGAAAGGCTAACAAAAGCAAAGAGGTGAACCTTCCCAAGTAAATGTAAGATCCTGTAGGAGATCTGCTCTCTCTGCTGTTACTGCTTTGCTGATTGTCATTGTATCAAGTATGTCAGAGGAGAGAGTAAAGATCTCTGAGACAGATTTAAGTACAAGAGCTTGGAAATGCAGGGAGAAAAGTCTTTAAGTCATTTGGATCTGCCTTAGGCAAAGTATGTTCATAATATTAAGTTCAGTTTAGGCTCAGGAGAACTGTGGATTTGTGATTTCAAAGGCCCCATTTCAAAGCTTGCAGAAATCCAGGTTCTTGAATGTGTTTATGCATCTAACTCCCACTCTCTGTAATGTAAAGAATTTAGATGTCTGAACTTCACTAAAGAAGAAAGGTCATGGAGACCAGAGGGGGGGTATCAGTTAGCCCTGACAGTGAGTGATTTGTTTGAAACTTAGATTAAATGAATTCAAAAGTTTCTTGTAACTTTTGCCTTACATTGCATTGTTCAGCTTTTAATCAGAAAGAACTCTACAGGCAAAAAAACCAGGCAGTGAGCTCTGCATTTCCTTGCTATAAATCAGTTGAGAGAAGGACACCTTGTCAGACAATGGAGATTGTAAAACTTTTCATAAATACCAAAACCTGGAAAGGATTTAGGCATTGTAATTACCTACTGATATACTTACACTGACCTTAGTCAAACATCTGCTTTATGCTTGCTTTTCTCTTTATTTTCTTAATAATGAAAAATTACATGGTAATAACAGGATATCTCCTTTTTCAAACTAAGAAACTTAATACTGTACACTGTGTGAAATTGCCCTGTTGAGGGGACTATCAGGGGTTTCTCTACCTTGACTGCAAGGATAATGCCCAAACCCCTATTTTGGATAGGGATAACGGCAGTCCATTAGCTCTTCTTTGTTTACTGCATTGGAATAATATGTAGTCTATATGCTAGTCTCCTGTCTGTATCTGATCTGTACACTTGCTTATGTGGTCTCTTTGAGCTATTTTTGTGATGCATTGATTTTTAAAAAGAATCTTTTACCCCAAAAGTATTTATATTGAAACAATTCAAGAAAATCCTTTGCTGTTTCACACTCCTTTCCCCCAGCCTTTGTTAAGAGCACCAGCAAGCATTATCAGTAGGACTGGTGTGTAGTTAGCTGCCCTAGAAGAAGAGGGTGTGCATTGGGTCTGAAATCATGGATCTACAGCGTGATCTTAAAAACTAACAGCAGTCCTGGACTCTTCATGGTCATATCTTCTCAGCTGATCGTTTTCAGCCAGGTATTTTCCTCCCCCTTTGAGAAGATTCAGGACTACTTTTGTACGAAGAGTCATGTCAGCTGGATTTGGAACACAGGGTAATTTGTTGAACAGACAGGGAAAGCTGAGACAAGGCACTTGTGATGATTAATAAGCCTGCAAAAGTGTGTGTGTTTTTGTTAATCACCCTGAGAGGGGCAGCCTGGGGACAGTGTCAGTTTCCTTCAGAGAGAACTGTTAGAAATACTTGAGTCAGTACAAGACAGTACAAAGTCATGCTTCATGTTTCAAGATTTTAATTTTTTTTTTTTTTTTGCTTATGGACTGAATGTTTCCAGTGGCTGTGTGGGTGCTGCACATTTGCTTTAGGCTTACTGATAATGAGCTCATTGTTCCTGACTACTCTGGAATAACAGTTGGTGAGCCCTCTAAGCTGAGTCTTGACATGATGGAAATATATGATTTGTCTTCTTTTTGTTAAGAAAAACATATTAGGAAGTCAATCACTTGCACTTGGAAGCTTTTTTCTCTTTTAAAAAATACGAACTTTTCAATAAATCCCAAGTGAATGCAACTTGAAACACTAATTGAGAGCTCAGGAGCTCTCAATGGTTGAAAACAGTTTGCTAAAAGCAGTACCTGGGGATCTTTGGCTCCGTGCTTGGCTGATAAGCCCAAAGGGATGGCATGAGCAAGCAATTTTTGTTTGATGGATCATGTAGGACTTGGAGATAAGCAAAAACACACAGAAAAGATTGTTGGAGGGGGGAAAAAAAGTAACTTGAGAACATTTTTCCTACCATAACTTCCAGAAGCAAGGTGACACTTGGTCATGGGAATTTGCATTGGGTGGGTTGGTGTCTTTTTAAAGAAGAAATAGTTTGTTCTGTTATTTGTGTCTTACTTTCCAGAAAAGAGGGTCTACTAATTCCTAATGTGATTTACCAAATGAGTTAAGTTCAGGTAGTAGTTTAAACAATCAAGAGTTAAGTTCAGGTAGTAGTTTAAACAATCAAGAGTTAAACATCATTTTCTAAATGATAGGTTTACAGTACAGCAGTTTGCAAGTAAGTCAGTATCCATGTTATTGTGCCAACTCTGTGGTTAGAGCTCATCTCAGAATATGAAGCATCAGGATATTTCAGTTCATGTGCAGAACTACATTCTTCTTTTCAAAAGCTGTTTCAGAAGAAAGGTGGACTGGTCTTCACAAAGGCAGAACTGTGATTAAAGGACTGGCTGCTTCCCTGATGGCCCCTTTTGGTTTTAGTGGAGATCTTCAGATAACCTAATGAAGTGAATTTTGTTCTTGCAGTGGGAAACCATAGCAACCTGCCACTTTAGAATGCACGGTATATAATCTGTCTGTCCTTCAGATAGTATTTTGCAGTCCAGAAATAGTCATCGTTTCCTAACGTGTGAATGTAAAATGTCAGACAAATGTAGCTGGAGTGACAGTGTTGTCTCTGGGGTAAACATGAGCCCTGTTGTGCTGCTTGTCTGGTGCTGCACATTTGGAAAGCGGGTCCCAGAGGAGGGCAAAGGAAGTCTGTATTTTAGTTTTAATATATAGGTTAGAGAGGGCTGTGAAATTTGGTAATTGAAAGAGATACTGTGGTCCCCCCAGTGCTACTCTTACCTTGCCCTTCAACCTGTACGTGCCCCTACTTGGTTTTGTCATAGCTTTCTTAAATTATGGTATATAGAGTTCCAAGTTTTTTGGTCAGTGGTCTCTGATATCACTTTGTTGAGGCTCAAACAGCGCTAGAAATACTCAGTGATCATGTAGTGGGGGTAGTGCCCTGCAGCCTGCTCGAAGCTGGCCAGAGCTGCTGGCTGTTTGTTGAAAACATGGAAAACATTCTTCCTTGGTTAAATAAATAAATACTTGTGAGCAGCCTCACTGACTTCTGCCTGTGTCACCCTCCCACTACAAGTTCTGAAACAGCTGAGACAAGTAATTTCTGTGGAAACCAGCACTGATTACTGGAAAGTTAAAATTTAGCTTGTAAGCCTCATAATCTTTTGCCAGTTTTAGGGACTGGGCTACCAGTCTGAGAAGGGATGCCTTAGCTTTTTTCTTTTTGTGAAGATGGCCAAATGAGTAGTGCATTGAAGGAATAAATAGGCAGATATTTAATGAAGCTGCTAAGGATTGGTTTAGACTAAACAGCTAACTAAATATTTTCCTTAAAAATATTACCATGACTCCAGCTTCTGTAGGGAATATTTAAAAATCAGCTTAAATGGCACAGAATGCTCTTTATAAGTATGTTTTGTGGAATAGAGGCATTTCAAATAGCTTTTTTTGCTACAAATCAAACGTTAGCAGCCAAAATTATTGTTTAAAATGCTAAATTATTTTGATAGGGCTGTGATTTACTTAAGAGGAGAGCAAAATAATGCTTAATCAGTGTTGGTTGTTGGTTTTTTGTTTGTTTGGGGTTTTTTTGTTTGTGTCATAGAGGGCCAAGGCTATGAGATTCCTTCTGCTCCTTTAAACTGATCTGGCTCCTTATTGTTTGTGGCACATCGATTTGGTCTAAATTATGGTTAATCAATTTTTTCTTGTCATGACTCCATTTCCCTGCCTTTTTTGGAAATCATATCTGTTCAATGGCAGTTTTTGTCCCTCTGCTCTCCACCTTTGAGTAAGTATGCCTTAATGAATAACAGTGGAGCACATTGAAGCTATTCCCATTGTCGCTATTTTTTGTTCTATTACCTCTCTATTTGATCTGAATCCCGGTTGTTTTCAGCTTTTGATTTTTTTGCACTGCATATTTGATGTTTGCATTTGTATGTAGATGGATTCAGCACTGAAATAATTTGTTACCACTCATGTGGAAGCAAATCCTGTGGGTTTCTTGGTTTGGTGATTTTTTTTATTTGCCTGCCTGGGTGTACTAACAGGTTTTTCTCCTTGTCTTGCTTGGGGATCTAAAAGGAATCCCTTTGTTGAGAGAGGACACTTAAGGTTGAAGGAAAATGCAAATGACAGTACAGATTCTCAAATCCATAGTATCAAAACTAATGATACAAACAATCGTGTGGGAAATTAAAGTCTTTCTCAGAAGAACATGAGATTCAGCCTTCTCCCGGATGAGGGCAGTGGTGGCTCATGGATTGCACAGTCCCTGCTCATGTTTAATGTAACACTCATTACAGACTGTGAGATTTGGTGTATTTATATTGGGAGTTTCAGCGAATGTGTTGTGGAATTACTTTTATAAATTCAGGGCTGAGAAGTACGAGAAAAGAATGTGAAGGGAGATATTTTTATATAGAGGATTTTTCAACTTAACCTCCCCCTAGAAGGATTTTTGAGTTTTGAAGAAAATCAGGAAGAAAATCCCTTGCTGAAGGGAATAAGATGCACTCACTTGACAAATAGCAAATCTGTATCTAAAGTTTTCTAGATTTTCCAATGATCAAGATGTGCAAGAATGAAGCGTAGCTTTTGCTGAAGGATTGTTTTCCATACACAGTGTTTCATTTTGCCATTTAGTTCGATACCCACTAAATCTATTTATGTGTACTTAAATCTTGTACTTTTAATTGCTGCATCCTCATGTGGCTGCTTTGCAGCAGCAGTTACAAAAGTTTTAGATGAGTAATTTTCCCTCCTTTTGCCTTAACATAAGACCCATCATGTTTTTTTTAAATTGGCTTTCAGTATTGAGTAATATTAATGGATTTGACAGACAACAGTGCATGCTGCTGCAGGTGTTTGAATGGCTGTTGTATTTTGAAGTGCGACTTCTCTACCAATTGAGGACTTTTCGATACCACATCTAGTGACAAGGTTTTTGGGGCAGTTAATGTAGCAGGGAAGATAAGATAGTAACTGGGCAGATATCTTGCTGAGGTGGCACAAGAACTGGATTGAATAATAGAATTACTTACGTAACTGGGTATTATGGTTTTGAGAATCTGCTGATATTATGTCCAGTCGGCTTTTGTTTGTTCTCTGTGTCTGCTCAGCTTTACATAAGCTTGTGCTTGTGCTCCAGTGAGTCTGGCAACTCTGCAGTCCCAAGCCAATAATGATGCAGAACAGTGAGCTGAGGCTTCTCTGCAGAAGACTTGGTAGGCCACTAAATGAAGTGAAAGAGTAAGTCCATGCAAGCACAACTGCTGCTGGCTGTTGAATAGTGGGATGTTTGTATTTCTGTGCCTGCTAACACCAGTGTACACGATGAGAGTTTCCTGAAGGCTTTACTAGAGCAATGTGAAGGATGGTATCTGATCCCTGGGTGATGAAAAGTGGTAGAGTCACTGAGGTGACAGGGAGCACATCCACAGTTCAGTTCTGAGTGTTCCCTGCTAGGCGGAGCTTTTATTTTAGCTGGAGAACACACATATTAGCTCTGCTTGCACATAATTTTAACTATAAGAAATTTATCCAGCTAAACTTTTATTTGTTGGATTTATCCACTAGTCTTGGAGTCTTGTACCATAGAATAATGCTTCCTGCTTTCTGTGCCTGGTAAGCAATGGCATGGATGGACCTTGGAGGTGGGAATCTAAACTCAATCTGTATAAAAACATAATCATGTTTTCAGAGTAGGTAGGTGCAAACTCTTGATGAGATGAGGAAAATGTTGGAGGAGTAGGTCTGTATGCAGTCCAAGGGGTAACTGCAGGCTAAATGTGCTGTGTTGTGTGGCTGCTGCTCTCAATGTGCAAAAGGAGCAAGTGGCACTTTTGAACTGAACTTTGCACGTTTGTGTGGGAATTTATTTGTAGTACAAATACACCTTTTGTGCTGAAGCTGCCATTTTGGCACCTGCATGTCTTCAGGCACCCTGCAGATGTTCTCTTTGTAAGGAATGTGTAGGTTGAAGCATCCTTGCTGACTTGCTGTACCTCAAGTAGTGGGGTCCACAAGGGACTGACTCCTTCCTTTGAGGCCACTGATATGTGCATGGCTAGAACAGAGTGGTCAGTGCCAGGAGTTTGGGAATCTTTTCTTAGAAAGTGGACAGGAAAAACACCCCTCTCCTGTTGTGCTGAGCTTTGTGGCTGCCTGGAGAACCTGTGCTTCATTAAGCACACAGCTGTAAATTATCAAGCCACCTGAAACAAAACCAATATTGATTAGTTAAATATTTATGGACTCCTGGCTGGCTGTTTATTATGTTGTAGCATAGTAGAGTTTTCAGATTAAAGCTGTGAAATAAAATTTGTTCTGATCTTGGCTTGGGAAGCCCTTCCCTAGGAGGCATTTACACTTGGCTGGCTGCTGATCTGAATCTAGCATGAGTCTAAGTCCAAGGAAGTGCAGACACATGGAAAATTATGGTAGCATTCCGTTTGTAAACCTTCTATTTAACATTTATCACGAGGTTTGTGACCACGTGTAATGGTCAGGAAGCCTAGTGCCATGTGTCAAGAGACTGGAGAAGTTCATGCCTCAAACATTGATATAAAGTTTTGTTTATTATAAAGAAGCCTCTCTGAAGATGCCTGACTGGAACTTTGGACTGTAAGTCAAACTGAGATTAGATAAAGGGGAAACACATTGTTCAATCACCTGAAACAAACAAGGCAGGGGGAAAGGAATGCACCCAGAAGGGAATCAAACCCAGCACCTGTGCTGAGAGTCCCCAGCTGAGTTTGGCGTGGGGGAGAGCACAGCTCACAGAAGCCAGATTTACACAAACTCCCCCCAGCCGAGGTGGGGAGGAGGAGGTTTTCGGGTGGTTGGCATAACCTCTGGCCAGAGGCAGTGAACGCCCACCCTCCCTTACACAACCTGGCCCGGCTGTGGAACCCCCAGCCCCACAGGCCACATCCATGGGACACTCATGTGAGAAGCAGCTGAGGGGGAGTCCAAATCCATCAAAGACCCCCCAAAGTGCCCCCCAGAGACTTTGCACCACAGGACTGCACGTGATGCAACAGATCCAAAGTCTGTTGCAAGAGACAGTGGCAAAATCCTCCCCCCCGGGGGGACATGCCTGGACCCTGGACATGCCACCTGGCTTGCGGGTATATTAACCCAGGGCATTCTATGCTTCTCGGGGGGGACCTTCACCACCAAGAACATCAGCTGGAGAGGATCAATGGAACAGTGTTGGGAACAGTGTTGGGATCCATGGAATGGNACCTACTTCTCTCTCATATTTACTATCAAATAAAACCCATACTATTGACTGGCATATGGTCTCGTTTGCACCTTAATTTGGGCAGAGGTATTTCTAAGAACCATATTAATCAGATCATGACACAGTGCTCCATTTGTACTGGGGGTTTGTGGGAGGGAAGCCTGCATTTTGGAGCTTTGACAGGTTATCTGTGTGCTGAGGTCTCAGAGACAAGGGGTGATACCTTTCCTTTTCATTTTGGGTGTTCTTCATTACCTCTGGGAAGCAAAATTTGCAAATTAAAAGGCTGTTTGTCAAAATGCCTGCTTTGAATAAAGAGACTTTTCCATAATGCTAAATTTTGGTGTTGTTATCTATCTTGACAAAATTGCTGTTGCTTCTATCAGTTTCTTAGGTGTCACTTCTCCCTTTTTGATTTGTACTTTGCTTCCTGTAAATGAGGTTATACATTATGCATCTAGAAGCTATTTTTCTGGTATTCCTCTGCAGAATAACTTAAAATATGCAGCAATCAATGCTGCTCAGAAAAACTGTCATACTTGTGTTCCCAGACTTCTTGGAAGGTTAAAACCCTGTAGCTGACTAAAAGGTGATAGCATTCACTGTAATGGATTGCACAGAAAATCAATAGGAAAGAACTATGGTTTGGAAATGTTATTACAAGCTAATGTCAGATTTAAAAATATATATCAATAGGGCTTGTTTTGGCTGGTGACATGAGAATGTGTGGTTTATACAGTTACTCTGTATGCAGTTTCATTTTTCTTTCAGGGTAATGAGCATCTTTACACTTCAGTGTTTCATGCCTTTCTTTTTTTTACATCTGATTTGATTTAATTGTATCATGGAACTTTTTCAGATTGACAGAGGAAGACCTCTAAAGGCTGTCTTTATAATCATCACTGTGAGATAAAGACCTGCAGCATGTCAGATGTTTGTTTTTCTTCCTTTCAATGCTCATTTATTGAGTGTCTCAGTTCCTACTAAGGAAAATAATTTAAGGAAGATATGAATTGCCAATTTCTGCTTTGTTTATCCCAGTAGATAAACAGATAAAATGTGTTTCTTGCTTGTCTTGTAAAAAAAGAAAACAAAACGGTTTTGTTAGAAAGTATTTTAGAACTTTAAGCAGAAATCAAAGGAATATCAACAACTACCTCCATAAACTTAGTAGCAACTAATGTCTTGATTTACCAAAGAAAAGAATAAGTTGAAAAACTCAATAATAGAAATAATCTGAGTGTTTTTAATGTGAGCCACAGACAATATAATTTGTAATCAGGGCCCTGTGGTGCTAAATATTTCTGTCTGATAGGACTACATAGTCAGGATGGTGAACTATCAATTGCTTTTGACTCTCCTGGTCCAAGATTTCTTGTCAACCTCTTGCCTACATTTGTGATTTCCAGGGCTTGGTATACTCCTAAGTCTTCTTGGACCTGTGTGCCTCAATCAAGAGCTGCTTTGCATTGTAGTGAAGGCCCATCCTGCTGGTGGGAATGTGAAAGGAATTTCTGCTCTGCCTAAGATTTTCAGCTCTCCCTTTTTATTTCCTTTCACCCTGGACTTTACCCAAAATCTGCATTGCTGATTCTCTGCTAAGCAGCAGCATGTCCAAGTGCTAATGGCACAATTTGTAACCAGGCCGTAGATAATGAAGAATTTACTGCGGGAAACCATTTTGGGCACTTTTATTCAGTTTTTCCCTGTGCATAGAAAGTTATTAACACGTTAGGATCCAGCCAGGAACTATGATACTGATGTGTGCAGTCCACTTTTCTAACAGTACCAATCACTGCACCAGGCATTGACTAGACATAATGCAAGAGCTCCCAGCTTTAATAGCTGGGAAGTAGTCAAAGCTTAACTATGAGTGAAGGGAAATGGCCTTTTTGGTGAATCCCTAAATAATCCTCATTCAGTATCTAATCAGAAGCATGCTTTGCTTCTCTTTTTCTTCTTTTTTTTTTTTTTTTTTGTGACTCTCATTTGGAACATCTCTGAGACAGCACTGAAAGCCAGTAGATTTCATCAAGTGCTCCAGAGAGGTTCTAAGCTGTAACTCATCGCAGCGTTTACTTTGTAATTAAAAAGGCTATTCTTGATGGGCAGGAAAAAAGGATTTAGAAAGAAAGATATCGATTTTACTTTATTTAAAAATAGCACTCTTTGTACAGAGAATTACTGGTCTGTTGAGAAAAGTTCTAGTATTTTCTCCATGTAATAGAAATTGCATATTTACAATGGGTAGTTATTGGAACTACTTTTCCTCATTGGGTCTGGAGAACTGAACTCCCTGCATATCCTCCCAGCCCTTACAAATTGTGCTTTGATTCTTTGAGGTACTTAAACACTTAAGAAACAGGAAAGAAATGCTTTTTATAGTGCCTACCATGTTCTGGATGGCCTCCTGCATGCTTTTGTGTAACTTCTTATGCATTAAGCATGGTATTTTCAGGATAAAACTGACACACTGGACAATGAGTTGTAGATATATGCAAACAAAATATTGCAGAAGTACATTAAGTACCTAAGTGACTTGTGCTTTAATGGAAACAAGAATTTCAATAGAAGACAGCCATCTTTGGCTCTAGAAGAAATATAAATTCTGGCTTATTATACCTATAAACCAGGAAAAAAGAAAAGGTTTTACTGCAAGTCACGCAGAACTGCATTGGCTTTTAAGGTATGTTGAAATTCCCACATCCTCATGCATAATGTTTCAGTTTATAGACTGCTTCAGTACATAGAGAAGAACTTTACTGGATTTATTTCTGAAACCTCCTGCAAGTCTGTAGTCTGTGCTTGGTCTTCTTGACTGATTTGGTGAAGTTCTGTGTCACCATCCTTTTCAGGCCTGTCTTTCTTGTTAAAGTAGTTTTATTCTTTTGTGACTTCTGTGAGGTGGTGATGTGACCAGAATTGTTTTGCATGCAGAGGACTTGCTCTTGCAGATGTGTTGCTGAGCATTCACGACGACAGCTGAAGTCAACACACATCCAGCATGTCTGAAACTTAAGCCCCAAGGCCCAATCAACCTTTTGCTGAAATCAGTGGGGAGGCTGGCAGCAGTGGGAGCTGGACTGAGGACAAAAAGTCTTTTGAGGCTAAAGTCGGAGTGGGAATATCATGAAATACTGGGTTCCTGCCCAGCTCCAGTGCTGGCTGTTGTCCAGTGCTGGCTAGTCTGTGCTCTGTGCCTCCGTTGCTTGGCTTTGTTTCTGTGAACAATCATTTTAGCACTTTGAAACGTAACATTTTGAAAGCTCCTTCTGGCACAAGCTCTGTAAGTGTGTGAGTGGCCATGTTTTGTTTGTGCCTTTTTGATGATGTTCTGGGAAAAATGATAAAACTCAAGTGTGCTGTTTTTTGATTTAAATACCTTGGACTTTGTAGGTTTTTTCCTGAGACACAGAAGCAGACAGGCCCTTGCTCTAGAGTAAGTGAACATAAAATCACATGGAGACTGTTTTGCACTTGTTGCCCCCCACAGTTATTCCAAGTCTCTCTTTAATGTGCTGTTCAACACAGTGTGCCAGGACTTCTGGTCGGTGTTCAAAAGGGTAATTACACGAGATGAACCTGAGAGACTTCTCAGTACTCTTGGACAAACCCTTGAGTGGATGAATAATACTCTTACACCTCTTTTGAATGCAAGGAGGAGAGCAAGGGTTTTCAGTGCAGCAGTAAATATTGCAGGGTAACTTTGAGGGCTTTTCAGATGGAAAACAGCTCCTGTTTCATGCCTCGCAAGCTGAGTTGCAATGGGACCCCAGTCACTTGTAGGCACAAGGGATTTTTTTATTTTGGTTTTGTTTGTTTTATGCTTTGTCTTCATGAGTCAGTGTTTCACTACAGTCTGGACACTTCTACAGCCCCAAACTATCAGAGATTTGTGACTTAGAATCACAAGCGATATTTGGCAAGTCTGAACCGATGGTAGTTTTCTTTCCTTCTGCTTATTTAGTGATGTTCAAGCTCCTAAATCTGTGTTTCTTGACAGTTTTGTCAGCTATCAAGAAGAAATCTTGATTTTTGTCTATAAACCCAACAAGTGCCAGGCTCTTGTTTCTCACTCTTTTATGTGAACATGCTTTATGCTTAAATGCGTGTCTGAACTGAGGCAGCCGTGTGAAGGCATCTTAGTGAGTCTTGAACTGCCTGAGTGAACCTGGGGTGTTCTTACTGAAGCTGTGTGGAAGAGAAGCAACAAAATAATCTGCCTCTGTGAAGCTAAATGCTTGACTGGTGAATGAGAGCTGGTTAAGATATTTTTGACAAAATGCTTTTCTAGGATAGGCCAACTTCAACAAAAGTTTGGTTTGCACAGGTTGAGGTGTTGCTTCTGGTCAGAATTTGGAGGTTGGGTCCCAGCTATCAGCAGCCCATATTCCCTACTCCTGTATTTACAGTTATGGGGAACTTGGCTTGAAGCCTTGGCTATTTGGACATTTCTGAAGTAGAGACTGAAATAGTTTTTGTCTACACCCCTGATGATAAACCAGAGAAATGCACTAAGATTGGGTCCTTCTGCATCTTCAGAACCAAATTCCATTACTGTTTTTTAAAGGTCTCATCTTCAATGATATTGAGCCTATGCTGGCCAAAAATATATGTGAAAAACCCTACCCCTTGACCACTGCATTATGTGTGAATATCAAGAGATGTTAAGCAGTCCTACCTCGTGTAATATGAGTCTCTACTGATGGATCCTTCCCTGGAGTACCAGAGGAAGTCTGGGAGATGTACTGTCACTGCTCTGTTCTGTTTTTCTCTCTTTCTGATGAGCTTCTTGATTGCCAGAAGCAAGCGTAAGTAAGAATTAGTGCTGCCTTAAAGCATTAAACCCCATTCATCTCTTCTCTGATTGTGTACCCCAACTAGATGACAGTTTCCCCAGCAGTAAAAGTGTTCCTTGTGCATTCCTCTTTGTTGGGTTGCTTCTGGATTTTGTGGAATTCAGTGACCTTAGGGATAATTTGCAAAATAAATAGTGTTTGTTCAGGAGCTTATCTAATGCTCGCTAAAGGGCTCTGTAGTCCTCTTAAAGGTGCTTGAATTATTTGTTCTGCTTTGTTCAGCATTTTGCACAGTCTGGAAGCTGAGTAAAGCTGGTAGAGGAAATTGCCATACAAATGGCAAAGTCACTGAGATGAGAGAGGATAATGAGGAGTAGTGGAATGTGGGGTGTGGATGGGAGAAGCATGAAAATAATATTTGTAGCACTCAGTGATGCTACAGCTCAACTGAGATAAAGTGTTTATGTGGGCTAAGCATAACAAAGTCAAATATCCTGATTTGTATGGTGTTCATGATGTAACTGCAGGTTGATCAAATTCTGTTTTGAGGTTGCAGTGGTTTGTAAAATATGCATGCTGCTCCTGAACTGACCATCATGAGTCCTTGGATTGTTAAATCTCTATTTGTCTGTAGAGTTTCTTGACTATGTAGTAAGTCTTAATTTTCAGAGCTATTACCCTGCAATATTTTGAATTTTCCCCTACTTCATCTAATCAAAGTCCTTCCAATCTACAGAAAAAGGAGGTTTTAGTGTGCTGGTTTCCTCTATCTGACATTGGAGTCATTAATAAATTAGACCTGTATTTCAGATACTGTATAGTAAGACAAAGAAATGATTTTAAGTGTTCCAACAGTTTCTGCTTAAAAATCAGAATATGTTGCCAAGCGGCATCTTGCGTCCTTTGCTGCCAAATATCATTTTGCCTCACAGAATTTGAATCCAATCAAGTGGTGTGAAAGCAAAATTAAAAATCAGCCTACTGCTGTTACTTAGAAGCCTTCGAGTGCACTTGGAAAACTGTGATCAATGGAAACCTCTACTGAAATATCAAATTAAAAATAGGGATTATCTCACTAATTTAAAAACTAATTTAAAATAAGCTATCTGCAGCAGGGACTCCTGTTCCATGGAGGACTTGCAAAGTTCAGTTCACATGGTTTCTGGTGAAGTTTTTGTGCTTGGGTTTTTGAAAAATGGGAATGATTGTGGAATAGTCTTCCATGTTTATAAATACAGTAATACAGATTGGAGAGCTGCGTACAATTGCAACCTGTTTTCTTCCTTTACAGCTAAATCGAGGTGAAAACATTCAACTCCTTTAGAAATACTATGCAGATACTCTAAAACCTCCCCAAATTAACTTGCATTTGGTAATGACAAATATTGTATTGGTGTATATCCATTAAAATGATTCTATATCTAATGGTGTCACATTCCAATAAAATCCTTTGTGTGGGAACTAAAATATTTCTGTAAGGTACAGATATCTATAAACTGGTGAATCTAACTGAGGCTACCCTGGCACATGTCTCCACCCGGGCATCTAAGTGAAACTTGGGAAGTGTGTAACTCTGTGAGCAGCAACCATCGCTGTCATGCTGTGCAGAAGAGAACAATGTCTTAGTTTTATGTATGAATTGGTGAGTTTCACAGTTAAGTGTGTGCCAGAGGGGTTGGAGAGTTTGCCTTTGGGGCTGGGCAGGCAGGGGGAAAATGCCACGTGAGTTTCCTGTGAATTGAGTTTTCTGCTGCATGGGAAGTGCAACCCTTGATGCGCGTTCTGTTTGATCAGTGCTGCTGATGTATGGAGGTGTCAGACCTCAGTGCTGAAAGGAGAGGAGCTCTTGGCAAAATCAAAAATGGTGTTCAGCTCAGTCCATGTTAGGAAAATATTGTGTTCTCCAGAAGGACAGAATTCTTACGGAAGGGAGATTGTCTCTTGAAAAAAACTATGAAACTAATGTAGTGCTACAGTTATTAGAAGGCATGAGAATTTTTAAAGTAAGCTACTTTATGGACTAGCTCTGCTTGCTAGGGAAAAAAAAAAAAATTTAACGAGCTTACAATTTGTTCCTAGAAATTTGCATTAACTTAGTATGTGTTATATGGATAAAGCACGAGCACCTTCTTCTATGTTGTGAAAAGGTGTGCATGGGATGGGATGGCTTTCTGTAAGGTAAAGCATCCCTGGAAAGTTCAACTTCCTGTGCCATATCCTACTTTTGTTCTATAGTCCTTGAACTAGAACTCCTTAATGTCTTTCCCAATTAAGAAAAAGATAATCCCAAGGAAGATGCGGGCATTGCAGGGACTTCACCCCTCATCTTGCATGACACTTGTTCTGTGAGTACGTTTGGATGTGAGTCCCTCCAGTTTTTTGTCTTCCCCTTCTCCCCACCATTGCCTTCAAGCCTAAACAGTCTTCACATACACCAAAGTGTGAGTAAAGCTCAGATCAAAATGGAGTAGCCATTAAATAAACAGCCAATGTTAGAATCAGGTATATCTGTACATCTCCTAACACTGCACAGTTCAAAAGCCTCTCTTTGCTTTACGTAAAACTGTTTAAATGCTTAGTCCATCTGTGTCCCATATTTCTTCTTTCAATATTTCTATTTTTGCTCTTGATTCTCTTTTGCTGCTCTGTGTTTTATCAAAATACCTTCACCTTTGTCCATTGGTGAACCAGTATTAGAAACAATCTTTAGAAAAAAAAAGTAGTCATTACATAAAAGTAATTTAGAAGATAGCTTCTAATCCTGGTTAACTGAACCACACCCAAGAACTACATTATTCGAAAACAAATGCAAAATTTTGATGAGGGCAAAAAGGTTTGCTCTAACATTTGGGGTAAACATCACAACTGGACACAGGAAATGTGGAGTTTCTTTGGCTTTTGCTTGATATATAAATATCAAGTTGATATATCACATGTGAATGGTTTTGCAGTGCAGTGACTTGCTGTGTTCTAATTTATTTTCAAATTTATATGCTAGTCTCTTTCATTAATACTGTGTTTTCTTTTTGATTTGCAGGGCTACTTCTTGTTTGCATCTATTCCCAGAAGAGCCCTGTTATATGTTGAGTAGAGCATCAAGAGGCTGCAGATCAAATGCACTTTGAAAATGAGCATCTGGGATTTATTTTTTTTACAACTTATTTCTTTTTTTTTTAGAATAGTGATAATTAAATTTCAGGCAAAGTTTCATTTCCTGCTCATACCGTGTAGCAGTATTACGTGTTTTCATGCTCCGTCGCCTCTTTTTTTTATTATTTTTCTATTTATGGCACTTCCTTAGAAGACATTTTATCTTAATAAGAACAACCTACCAAGCACGAAAGCCAGCAGACTTCACAGTATTACACTCACCACACAGGCGTTTATCTTGTTGCTGCCACTGCTGCATTCCACACTGCTCTGATGTTGGAAAATGACTCGTTTTTAATGGCTGATTTTTGACTGACAAAAGCAGAGGGGGCACCAGTGGCTCGTCAGAAAATGACACAACTAGAACCAAGTGAGCAGAAACACAAGAGGTTGCAGAGCTTTTGGAGAAATGTGCTGAACACCAGCACCTCTGATCAGCATTAGCATTCCCTGTTTGTTGCAGAGACTCTTTGCATTGATGATGGTGTAATTGACATGGCTCCCCAAGGAGCTGTAGGGATTATAGGAAGTTCAGATCTCAGGAAGAGTCATCTGTTCTTGAGACTCTTTTATAGTCTGAGGTCTCATTGCTGGCAGGTTTTACTTTGTTGTATGTTACCATTCCATTAATAAAGGGCCGTCAGTATTATGGCTCTTCTCAAGTTCCCAGCACTATTTTTGTTAATCTAATTGAACATTAACTTGCTAATTAGCAGTACCGCTTCATTCTATTGGATAATTGACTGCATATTCCTGTCTTGAATGGCTTTTCTGGAAGATATAGTGAAATAAACTTACAATGAAATTATTAGCTTACATAAGGTTTCATTATTTCAGCAGTAAAAGTAGTAGGATGTGCAATAAAAATTCTGTATTTGCTTTCCAGAGCTCTAAAGGCTAGGGATAAGGCAAGTGTACAAATCAATGACTAATAACTACAGAATTAAGGAACTTAAAATACTAAAGAGGTTTGGGAATGAATACATGATTTGTATGTCCATATATGTTATGTATTTAGTGAAAAGATCTTCATAATGAAAATGGAACCAGGAGGAGTAGGAGAGGTGCTGACTTAATGAATCTGTGGCATGTAAGTGTGATTGCTTGTCTTTGGAAACAAAAGCTTTCATTTGAATTCAGTAAAAGATATTGGATGAAATTCTGATCTGATACTTAAGTGCAAATTTGCAGTAATTTCACTGAAGGCTCAACTTAATCCTCCACTGAACCACCACTAAAAATTGCATTACATTTAGTTAGTCCATATTCTTTTAACCTACAGTTTAAGTGAAGCCCCTTGCTCTGAAAGGAGGTACTGTGTGTTAAATTAAGCTCTTTAAGATGAACGTTGGACATACTGGTAATTGTAGGCACTCCAAAGAGAAATTGCAATGGTGAACAATTTTGAGTGCTTATTTTATGCAAAGGTTGAAATGCAATTCCTGAGCATTGAAGTGTTGCAGTTCAAATTTCAGCTTTTTTGTATGGGTAAAAGAGGTCTGAAAACAGTTAGTAATTGTCTAGCAAGCATTTATCTTAAGTGTGTTAATGACACAAACCAACTGCATTACACATCAAATAATGGAAGAGAGAGGGGGAGGAAGGTCTCTAAGTGAATTTTTTTTGTGCAAGTTTTCTCATGACTTTGCCCTGAATTCCAAGTGTTTTGTGTTGATTCTATCAGTTAATGAATTATTGAATGTTTAGAAGTTCCTGTACAGAGTAGAGACTGACGAAGGATTTCCTTTTTTGGAAGAGTAAATGAGGACGTAGGAAGACAACATTAGATGAGTGTGGAAATAAAAGTGGAAAAATTTGGAGTAACTAGTGTTGAGGTAGCTGCAGTTTATGACACAAAAGCCATGACAAGTTCACTCTCATAGGCTTCTTTTTTGATAATCAAAAGAAACACACCAGTGCCTTTTTCCAGATCTAATAGTGATCAATGCACCATTGGAAAAGATTGAGGCTGGAGGTGTAACATAAACAGTTCAGGCACTTCACAAAGGTTGTCTGACACATGGCCAAGGGAACGACAGAGTTAAGCTACCACACTATTAGTTCCCATTACTTTCTCTCTCATAGTGTTTACACTGTACCCTTATTTGTCTGAAAATTAATCTCATGTATCGTCTGCTGTGATGACTGATCGCACAGACTCAGCTTGGCAGAGACACCGAGACGTTTATTGCGAAAAGCAAGCTGGTTTTATACACTTCTTCAAGATACAGTATTTCTTTCCTTATAGTTCTTTATTTCCTTATGTGTACCTATCACACATTGCCATGTCAGCAACATTTGTCCTTAATGTCCTCATGTGGGGTGATCACGCACTGCTCACTTGTCTGGCAGGCTCCTCTCTGTAGGGCGTCTGCCACGTGGCGTTTCTTCCCCCAAGGTCAGGCAGAGACGAGCTTCTTGGTGCTGCCATGGTGTGTTCTCCCATGGCCTGTAGCTCAATTCCATCTTATCTCCCTCTACAATCTACCAGCCAGACAAGACCTCTACAGAAACACAATGTGGTGTGTGAAATTGTTTAATGTTGATGCTTCAAATCTAGGTAGGTTTTTTTCTTCATTTAAATACTTTTGAGTCATTTATGCTATCATAGGTTAAAGGTGGTGCTTGAGAATGGGGAGCTTGGTTCTGTTTATTTGTACTTTTTGAAAACATGGTAAATACTAAAGGGTATTAAAAAGGATGCCTTTCTACAATTTGTAATTTTCAAACTGAATTACACAAGAAATGTGAATGGTCACAATGACCCATGGCATGTTCCCTCTTCCCATTCTTTTTTCACATCTTGCCCTGCATTTTCAAGGAGCTGGTGCTGAAAAGAATGACCCTCAGACTGTTATTTATCACAAAATATTTACCAATGGTGGCATCTTTGTAACTTGATCAAATTCTAGCTCTGGTAATTTCATTTGCCTTGCCTCAGGTATCTCTATAATTGCCTGGAATTATATTTTTCATGTCTCCTCTTATTGCCTGTTGAGCAGTGGCTGTGTTGCACCCCAGTTGAAGAATGGGTTGCAGGGGTGATGAAGTGTTCCTGACATTTCTTAAAACAATCTGAAAGGTTATTAGTACCTCTAGGAATTTTTAGAATCCATATTTTGTTAATGCCTAAGAAATTATTATTCAAAGTTTAGCCTTCTTCCAAATGGGGGGGGTGGGAGGAGGAAATTATATCATATCACTGGTGTATCCTAAGCACAGAAATTGCTTACCAATTTGCATTGTAACTTATTATTACTGCTGTCTTTTCAGTACTTCTGCATGCTAGTATAGAAGGAAAAAATAAACTCCTTTTTCCTAGTTTTATGCCACACTGGAGAGAAATTCTTTGGTTTTTTTCCTTTGTATTCTTTGTATGGACAACTGTTTTAAATCATACCTGACCTTCAGTAGCCTTGTCATAAAAACTGCTATGGATTTGTTTTTATCACATCATGAAATGGCTCTCAGTTTAAAACCCCACCTGAAGCCAGTCAACCAAAATACTTTCACTACTTTCCTGCCATGGCTGTGTTAGAGGAGCCTGCATGGCAGGGATACTGAACCTCTACTTTATACAGTACTGGTTCTGGTTTTGTGGTTTTTTTTCTCCAGGAAAGAAG
Organism: Orthonyx spaldingii; assembly: GCA_013397795.1. Classification (NCBI taxonomy): domain Eukaryota; kingdom Metazoa; phylum Chordata; class Aves; order Passeriformes; family Orthonychidae; genus Orthonyx; species Orthonyx spaldingii. Next base: position 31,812 of record VZTJ01001225.1, read on the forward strand.
GAAATTCTAAAAATATTAAACAGAGTATTTTCAGGTTTGACCCTTGTAAGAGACTAATGAGTCAATTCAAGCTTTTCAGGCCAAGGATATTTTCTCCAGGATAGGAACTACCTGCGAAGCAGGAATTTGTATTTCTCGAAGAATACTATGATAAAACGTGTTAAAGGTGAGAGGTGTTAAACTCAGAGCTGTTTGGTGAGTCTTCAGAGACTTCACTTGGACTTTATGTACTTCTGGGACCACAAGTCCGCAAGCACTTGGCAGAAGTTTGGATTGTTTGCTCTGACCATCAGAATTTTTAATGTTCAATATATGGTTTATATGGTAACTGTGGTTCATGCAATTTTCTTGGACAAGACAAGAGGATGGAGCTTTCCCTTTTTGCTAGGCAAGGAAGAAAAATGACTTCTCATTGCTTTAAATTAAAAAGAGATATAAGGCATCCATATTAAGAGTCACAGGCACCTTTTTCAATCCAAACTCCATGTAAGAAACAGCAAATGGGAGCTTTTAAGTTCCAGCAGTGGTGCAGTCTCTAGAGATGCCACTCAGATATGCCAGAAGTGTTCAGCATGCACTAAAACCTGTTCAAGCTGTACCCTGGTGATGTCTGGGAAGAGTGGCTGCCTTTCATGTAAGTGCCATTGTCTGCACACTGTCCTAAAGTCAACAGCAGCTTACTGAATGTTTTCTATAAACTTTGGCATCCAGTAGTTATTTTTGGCCCTGTTTCTGTGTCAGGAAGTGAAACAGATCTGATCTACTGGTTAATGAACATGGTTTAAACTGGGCCTAGATTCTTCCTTGAAACTTCACTTTTCAGCTTGAAAAAACCAGAAATTCAATGAACAGAGTATTACCAAGGCCCTTGGTGAAAATGCAGATGTCTTGATGCTGGAGTACATGCCAATCCAGAGAGAGCTGAGCATCCTTTGCTGCCAAGTTGCTAATTATTCACAGAAAAGATTAAAGCTGAGCATGGTTTTCCCAAATGATTTGATATTATACTCTGAATTAAAAATACATTACATAAAATGCTGATGTGGTAGAAAGGATTTTTGTCAGCACAAGGCTGCAAGGTTCTCATGGTATTTAGATTAATAAAATCCAGGACAACAGGTAGAATGGTTGCAAGAAAATACACTGCAGCAAAGCAGCTGATATCATGGTGTGCAGCACCTGTGCTCTGTTGTAAGATGAACGGTTTATTAGTAGACTTTGATCTCTGATATGTGGGAATTATTTGCATGTGTGGCCAGGGTCACTTGGCAGCTCTAGCCATGTAGCTGAGGTCAGTTTGACTCAGAGCTAGTTAATGTAATTTAGATTTCTCAGCCTGCAGTGGCAGAAAGCATTAATTATGATCAAATCTGACATTATGAGCAAAAGTTTTGGTTGAATATAATTTTAGGAAGACATCTGTGCCTTTTGGGCCTTGTTCCCAATTACGCAGGTTGTCTAGAAGATGTTGCTTTAAGTGTCCTAATGATACGGTTTCTCATCTGAATTTTACATATTACAATTTTCCTCATTTATGCAGAGAAAATGGCTATATCTTGAAGACCGTATGTTTTTCTGGAAGCAGACATGATGTGCTGTAGCTATAACATGTACATTGTCCCACTCTACACTGCACTGACACGACCCCATCCCCAGTACTGTGTGCAGTGTTAGGTCCTCAGTACAACAAGCACATCAGACTCTCAGAATGTGCCCAGAGATGGTTTATGATGGGATATAGTATTTCCTTAGTCTCTCTTCTGGGACTTATTAGGAGGTAGGTGTGAAGGTCTTCGATGGAAATACTGTTAACTTCAGCTGAGCAGGAATATCAATACTTTAATGAAAAATGGTGGTGGTCAGAAGCCTTGGATATGGAGAAGAAAAGGCAGCTGGCTACCTGTAAGTAAGGGTCATTTGATTTCTTGCTTTGTTTTTTTTGTCCCCTGCGTTCTTGCAGTCTGAGCTATAGGGAGCAGATGATGATAGGAACTGAGAGGCCAAGCAAGCCAGTGGTGAGGAAAATGAAAGACATTGTCAAGCAGAGGTAGGTGAGATCTTCTCTTGGGACTGTGAAGTTCATAAATCTGTTCTGCACCCTTTGTGAGTAAGGAATACAGGCCTTGCACAGATTTGACATTCATGGAACTGCTTTACCAGCTGTAACTAACTGCTCTGGCCCTTGATCCCTGCCCATTATTTCCAGCTATGGCTCTTGAGAAAAGAGCAAAGGTCCCTGATATTCTAAAAGAAAACTAGAAATAGAGCTCTGTATGTGTGTGTGTGATTTTTTGCTTCCTTCTTGGTAAAAGGAGAAAAGTAGAAGAAATAAATTTATTGCTTATGCATTATTATGTAAGACAGTTTTACCAAAAATACTTGGGAGTTATCTAGGGTGAAAGGAGGGTCATGCTTTTGTCAAAGTATTAACTATTACCCAGTCTGTGTCTCAGCCTGTGCTTCTGTTATTCCTGGATATTTTTAGCCATTTTTCTGATAAACATCAGGAAATTAAAGAATTGTTTAAGTTGCTGTAATGGTTAAACATGAGTCACATATTATGCTGGCTGACTAGAGCTGTTAGCTCTGCTTTGTGGGTGAAAACTACTAATGTTTGCTTCTCCTCTCATAAGAACTTGCTTGGGATTGACGACTCCCAACATTTAGAAAAAGGAGGAAGTTGTCAAAGGATTGCAATTCAGGTCTCCCATTATTTTTACTTTTCAGTCAAAAAATCCCCACATTTCTTGTCTCATATAATTTTCTCAATCCCTGTGAGCATAATGTCACCTTGCTTTTGAAAAAAAAAAAATTAATTTTGAGAGATCAAACAAAGTATCATGACTTTTCTAGTTTCAGGACTCTGTGCTGTCACTTGTTTGGTCCATCTGCTGTTGTGTCTGTGGGATGGGTTTTCTGCCCATCTGCGACTTCATTCCATTATTTGTGTGCCTGGCTCTGATCAGGCTTGTTTCCTATTAATTTGTTCTGAATGTGTTTGCTATTCCTAGCAGCAATCACTCAGTGCTTCTCTTTTCACCTTATTTCTGCTTGGTGCCTTTGATTAGTGTTTGTCTTTTCTGCTTCAGACTGTAGCTGGTGGCTGGGGAAGGACAGGAGGAAGTCAGTCTTCATTCAGACAGAATAAACAACAATGGCTTGTACTAACACTGAGCTCACTTCGGGTGACTTCTTGCAACCTGGTTTCACATTGGTGATTTCTCTTGACACTGACACTGTACAGTTCATGGTTTTTTGCTTTAAGAAAGGCCGCTGCTCTGCTGGTAAGAGTCCTTTCCCCATTGCTTTCCAAGATAAATCTTCCCTGCTTTTACTTCGAGATAAACCATGAAGACTGAAAAGGGCTCAGCATCACCGCTTATTTCAGCTGAAACTTTGAGTGTTCAGCAAGGCCTGTCTTGTTCATGTCCATGGTAATGTTTATTTCTCTGTTTGAAAATGAGCAAGCCATCAGAATAAGTTAATGTAGAATGGGAGTCATGGAGTCTTCACTGAGCTTTTCACCGCTTTCTCATGAGCCACTGTCAGGTCAGTGTAGCCGGAAAAAAATTCTCCAGTTCTAAGTTCACCAAATTATACCAGGGCCATTTTGTCCCCTCTCCAAACCTAGAACTCTCTCTGTCCCCCCTTAAAGTGGCTTAATCTAAGCTAGTTAAAGCATTGTGCTGAAATACACTTGAATTTACTTTGTTTTCTTAAAATCATGTTATCATCCTATCCACCATGTTACTCATGTGTCACTGGTTTCTGGTACTTGATTTATTGTTGACCAAACCTGTAGGATTATTTCAATGTTTCAGGTAAACTATTGAAATCTCTAATGGTTGGTTAGAAGTTGAAAAAACAATGAAAAGGGAAATAGAAAATATACTCAGTTAAATGTTTTTGTTCCATATTTCTTGACTTCAGAACATGTGCTTTCTATGGACAGTGCATAGTCCCTTATGAAGATGCTTTCATTTACTTGCCAAGATTCTGGATTTTTAATGAGGCAGCTTGGAGTAAGTTTTGAGGGTTGACTGACTTCTCTCCATAAAGCACAGAAACACAGAAAATACAGTTCTCCAGAAAGTCACTGTACTGTTGTAAATCCAGAAGCACTGGTTGTTGGTTTGGTTTTGCTTCAGGCTGAGCTTGAAATTGCTTGATGCATTAGCAGTGTACTTGCCTGCCCTTATAGGGCTGGATCCTGTTAAATGTAGTTAGTTTAGTTTTGAAAACCTTACATTTGTGGTGCTTGGTTTGTAGAGGGTATCAGTATCCCTGTAGCATTTGTTTTTCTTGAGCTTCAGTATATGCTCCGAGCCATGACTTAATGTAACTCTTGTCTTAAGCATTAGATTTGCTGCTGTGAAGGGTTTTTCCTCCAGCTTGCTTGGTCCCTGAAGCAGAAAAGTGTTCAGCTTTTAACTATTCCTTGTGTATAAGGTGTGTAGAATTGACCATTTTGAGTCCTGCATGCCTCCTACTAAGTCGCATATTGGTCATCACTTTGCCCAATTTTTCTACAGTATCTTACAGAGAAAAGTGTAATGATAAAAGGATTTTTCCAAATTTATGTCCACTCAAAGTAAACAGAGCATACATGAAGCAAATCTCTAGTGTCTTTTCCCCCTTCCTGATAATATTAGGTGGAATTGGTATTCCCTGTGGGTGCACTGGTATGTAGGCTTTTGTCTGCAGAAGCAGGCATGCTGATAGTTTTTGTAAATCATTTCACTGTCAGTCCAAGATAAAACTAGTAATAAAAACCTCTTTTCCTTCTGAAAGTCAGTGTGGACCGAGTCAATTTTATTATTATCTTGCCTGCCATGTATGAGAGTCTTGGTGCCTATATTCTCAGCTTCTGCTTTATTACCGAAGTATGAACAGGGAAAGTAAAACTATAAAAAAAAATTAAAAGGTAAGAGCATATCGCAATCTCCAGAAGCTATAAGAAAATGATAAGAGCTGGGGCATGAATACGTCGAAGAATTTTATCTTGTCTACTTAATCTCTCTGTGCCACAGCACAGAGCCCTTAACTTTTCTTCCACTTGAGAACAGTAAATTAATGTTCTAAGTCAGAGTATTGAGAAAGAAACAAAGAGAAAACGGAGTGAATTTCTATGGATACAGCCTGTTTCGTGCTTATTTTTCTGTAGCTCCGTGCTGCCCGGTGCCATCGTTCTGGCTCCCGAGCCCTGCAGGTGGCAATCTTGTGCTGTCTGGGAGAAGCAATTCCCAGCCCTTCCCAACTGCAGCTGGGAGCCTGTGGTAAGGGCAGGAGAGAGGGGATGGCAGGAGATGAAAAGAGAATTTATTTTTTTTTCCCCACTTCTTTTCTTCAGCTTTTAAGACTTGCGTCCCTCAATATTTCCTCAGAACTCCTTAATCCGCAGGACTCAGTGCAGCAATTAGCTGGCGAGGACGGGAGGCAGCGGCGGTGCGGCAGCCGGAGCAGCGCTGCTGGCTGAGCGCAGGGAAGCGAAGCTGCAGCAGGGATGCACTCCCTGCTCCTGCCTCAGCACCCAAACCCTCTCTCCTGTAGGTTTTCAGGGCTCCAGTGGGATCACTTAAAGGAGTGTTTGCTTTGTTTTCTCTTATGTAGCATGACCCTGATGTTCACTAAGTTTGAAAACCAAACAACTTCCTTTAATCTTTGTCAACCAGAAATCGTTCAATGGAAGGATGGCTGAGAAGGATGTGGCACATTCCAGTTCTAGGGTTTGGTGATTATTTACTTTGAACCTTTATCAGCAGGAGCTAGAAGAGTAAAGGTCTGAAATGTAGAACACATTTTGGAAAATGTAATCATTTTCTGGATGAAGATGAGAAAAGAAAAAAACTTTTGGTGACCAGTTTCTAAGAGAAACAGGACTAAACTGACATTTTAACACTGTATGTGCAAGTAGTTTCCTGCCTATATTCTTTTACAATAAAATAGACTTTGCTGGCTTTTATGTACTACTGAAATTATATGAGTAGTTCTATATATATGTATACACACATATCTATCTGTCTATGTCGGTTACACTAGGATTGAAATCTTAGTAGCTAGGATTGGATCTAAGACTTCCCTGACTCTAAAACTTCATATCCATGGATAGTCTTTCTTCTCAATCTCTTTGGGGGATGAGGAGGGTGGACAGATCCCCAAAATCTCACTTAGATACAACTCTGCAAAATACATATTTACTTGACGTTGCATATTTCACCAGAACACTCAAATACACCAGGGAAATTTTGGAGAGAAAGCCCATGACTGGGAACTGCACAACTTCATTCAGTTCAGCCAGTTTTGTTGACTGCAAGAAAGTGAGTGAATTCAGAGCTCAGAATAAGGGATAGCAGTCCTGTCTGGATGTAAATCATGCTGCAAAATATCATCATCCTTGCTCTCATATCAGTATATCACTTAAAGAATGTCAAAACCCGAAGGGTGTAAGCATGGGCCTGACTTACTTTTGAGATAAAATGGGGATGCAATTTTGGAATGAAATGAGCATCTAATCATCTGGTTGCTTGCACCATTAATCTTTAGTTGATCTAGGCATGCAAAGGGAATCTGACAGTATGAACCTGAAGTGTTATTTTGTGTGGTTGCAGGTCCACTTTCCCTGCCATGCATTTGACCCTAAGGTGAGCTGGTTTAACTGATCTAGGCCAACTTTGGTTTTTCTCACTAGTGATGAGTTTTCAGCCGATCGGCTCCTCGAGCTGTTTGTTTCCAAGTCACACAAATGTCACTTCTCTTGAGAAGGGAGAGTGGAGTGGTTTTGTTGAACAGGCCATTATGACAATACACCTTAGGCTTTGCTCTCAAGCATCAGAGCAACACAAGTGATAACCTGTGGTCACTTTCTTCTAAACCTACAGATAACCCCTTGAATGAGAGCATGAAAGAATTGATGCAATAACAAAGATCTGCAGTGTAGTGAACTCCGAGTCAGAGAGGCTGGTGCACTGGGGGGAAGGAAAGCAAGCTGCATGATGCAGTATTTTTATTGTTCAGCATTTCCCTCAGGCTGACATGATTCATTCCTGTGTTGTTTTTTTTTTTTTTTTTTTTTTTTTTTTTTTCTTTTTTGCCTTGACTAGCCACAGAGTCAGAGCTAACCCTAATCTGGCCTGTAGTGAAAGTTAAATGGCAGCTCTCCACATGAAGAGAAATCAGACCTGCTTTTAAAGCTCCATGGGAGATGGAGGCAGGAGGCTTTTCCTACCCTAAGGCAGACAGAAGTGCTGCTGACTAAAAGCTTTTTTGGAAGCTATGCAATGAATTATCCCAATGCACAGCTCAATTGAAGGGAAAAAGATCTAACAAGCCCGAGTAGGTAATTTTTCATTAGTGTTAGTGAAGCTTGACATTCTTAATCTTGTTCTTCTTCCACAACAGAATCCTGCTTCTAGCATAAACTGTGTTCTAGAGGAGGGCTCAACAGGCAAGTCCAAATAAACCTGTTGTTTTTCTAGAAGACCTCTTTAATCACTCTGTATGGATTTGGTTTTCCCTTCTTAGGAAATGAGCAAAAGAAATGATTGAGAAGTGGTCAGGTTTTGTGTGCTACAGCAGGCAGTTTGTGCTATGCTGAGCAACTTAAAGCTGAAACAGTTCTTAACTGAGTTTTCTTAATACCTGTTCTTTACTAAATAGTTTTTTCTTTTCGTTCTTATGAAATGTTTCTGTCTCTTTTAAAAAAGATACTCTGTATAAGAATGCTTCCGCCAGAACATATGGATGACTTCTTTACTTGATTCTGTCGGTTCATGTCTTTGAATGATGAACACAGGATTCTGCCTTGTTACTGAATAAGCACAGAGAAAAATGTAATTTTCAGTGTGTGGATTAGTACTACCTCTGCCGTTCTGGGGGGCATATGTCTTGCAAAACACAAATGGAGCAGTCTTCACACAGGTCTCTGAGAAGGAAATCCTGCTACACCTTCTAAACTGGGAAACTACAGAGTCCCTCCCTGTTTGTAGTCCAAGTGCATCCATGCCCAGCCTTGAAATGGCATTTTATACTTCTCCCACAGTCATGCAAAGAATTACACTAAACCCAAGCTAAAGGGAAATTATAGTCTGGATCAAAGGAAGAGCAATGGACTAAGCAAATTTCAGTCAACTGTCCATGAACTGGAAACTAAAATTTCAGTTCTGAGACCTGTTTGAAACTAGTTAACCTCTGTAATTCACCATGCTTTGCCTTGCTGGAGCTTGCTTTTCTTACAGAAGAGAGGTTTCTGTGCTGGTGGGCTGAAGGGTGGTTTCCTGTGTCGGAGTGCTGGGGCAGCACTGCTGAGCTGAAGGCAGAGATGCTTTTGCTGTAGTGCAGATTGCTGCTCTCAGATGCAGGCTTTGATTTTTGCTCAGTGCCAGTCACCTGTAAATGAAACTGCCAACGCTGCAGGAAAGGAAGGAGTCGAGGTCCGAATAGAAACAATGCAAACCTTAATGGCCTGGGGAGACCAGGATCTGCACTCAGCCCTTCAGCTTTTAAATAAATCCAGAGCTGTGAGTGACAGAAGCCAGTACCCTTTTTGCTCTACTCATCCTCTCATGGAGAAGAGTTGATTATAACTCCCCTCACCATTGGAAACATGAATCTTTCTGTGGCCGTAAAAGTGGCTCAGGATTAAAAGGGCAGCGGGGCTTTGGGCTGGTCTGTGAGAGATCAGAGAGCAAACTGGCAGCTGGTGGGGTGGTCAGTGTGCCCGCTGAGGGAGCTGCAGGAGGGTGACACAAAACTCTTCTTGCTTCTGTTTGAAGCACCTTTAAAACTTCAGCTGCTATGAAAAGAATATGATGGAGCTATCTTTTTTTTTTTCCACTTAATGCTACTTGGTAAATCTGTGTGCTTAAATCATAACTTAATGTAATTATTTACATAATAAAGTATTTTCTTTGTAAATGGATGTGTACGTTTTAAAAAATATTTTCTGATTCTTGGTGATAACACTTGAGCATGGCAGTTCTCAGGAAAGTGTGTCTGCCTTTTAGTAGGGGGAAAAAAAGCCCGTGTAATCTGGTAAGTGGTGGAATGTGGCTGTAATGACCAGTTAATGAGAACCATTATGGCTCATTTATACAATCTATTAGTTCTTATAAAATACTTTCTAAGGGTCTGGGCACTTTAGGTCACGAAAATAAAATGACAGTACAGGGGGTTTTTTAATAATTATTGGGGAAAAGGTGATTTTAATAAAGACTGCTGTCTGATTTTTCAGAGATGCTGTAAAGAAAAGGACTTGTAATGGGTCTTTCTAAATAGATATATTTAACTTTCTCTGACCTATTCTGGTTTTTATCTTCAGAGACTGTGCTGTCTTAGATGTAGAAAATTGTTTTAGCTGCAGCTGGTAGGAAATAAACAATTTACTAAGGCGATTTACTTTATGAATTATCTATACAGATGATATTCCTACAGCTGAACTTCTGGAAGAATTTGCCTTTGAGTTTTTGATAGCTTCTAAATGCTTCAACTATTTCTACTTAGACTGTCAAGTTGTATCTTCTATTTTCCCTGAATTCTAGCTCCATCATGCAGTCTGCATTTTCTGGGATGTGTGGTTGCTCTTCAGCTTGGTCAGTTTGATGGAAGTGATTAACATGTGCTAACATAACCATCTAGTGAGATTATTTGCTTTTGTCTTGTGAACCCATTGACTTATTTTCATTGTATCATCATTTCTGTCTTGTGAAATTGCTGATTGTTTCCTGGCAGTTAATACCCGTTCATCAGCTTTTTAACAGCCTTTGCAATGCAAAATTCTTCTGTATTGTTCTTTACAAGCAGCTCCTGCAGAATTCTGTAAATCATATTACCCTGTTGCAGTTCTCCTGTATTGCCTTGGGTTCAGGTTGCACAGCTGTTCACATGTTAAAAGCAACTAAGAAACTTTGTGGGAGTCTTTGTTGCCGATGTTGATTCCAATTTTGCACAGCAAAGAAAACATCAGGCATTATATTTTTTGCTCTGTGTTTAGCTCCTATATCTGCATGGTTTTTTTCGATGGTTCTAGGAGACTGCATATGATGATTGTACCTTCTTATTCTGCTTCCCCTCCTGAAGTTTTGGCCAGTTCAACAAATAAGACTTTAAGTCAAGTATAACCATCTGAAAGTAGCCTTAACTGCAAGCTCTGTAATTTTCTTGCCTTAAGTGTTTTTTAGTTTGAATTGAAGTTCAGATAATGTCACAGTGACTAAAGGAGGGGGG